>CM019067.1:32029281-32291781 GCA_009667805.1 Leptobrachium leishanense | reverse complement strand
GTGGGGTTTGGGGGCATCTGGGCAGTTTTGATTTTTTTTACTGCCCTTAGAGACCCTGTGTGTGGTGTTTTTTACTTTATGGTTTTTTTTTAACATTTTTTTTACATTATAATGAGGCACACCGTTGGAAAGCTCAGGCTCTGGGCTTTCCATCGGTGCCTCATTTATTACTGCAGCCCTTACCGATGAGGAGATAGAAAGGTCCTAAGGACCTCTCCCCCCTCCTCCTAAGGGCTGTCTATGCGGCTGTTGAAAGTGACGTCATCACGCCAGGCGTGATGACGTCACCGCGACTCCCATGATCCCACAGTGAGGGCCGACATCCCGGATGTCGGTCCCTCACTGTTTGTCGCCGGGGATCTCAGCCACACCGCCGCTTCGCTGCCGGGAGGATCGGACGCGCTGAGCGCGTCCTCCGCACAGCAGCGGGAACTTCCTGGACGCGCTCAGCGCGTCCGTAGCAGCGAAGTGTTAAAGAAGACATTACAGGTCTGTGAGAGCCACAAATCTTGCTTGTTTGTACTGTAGGTGACCAAATACTTATTTTCCACCATAATTTGCAAATAAATTCTTTAAAAATCAGACAATGTGATTTTCTGGATTTTTTTTCTCTCATTTTGTCTCTCATAGTTGAAGTTACCTATGATGACAATTACAGGCCTCTCTCATCTTTTTAAGCGGGAGAACCTGCACAATTGGTGGCTGACTAAATACTTTTTTGCCCCACTGTACATACAGGTCTATTCACTAAATAGTGAAACTCAGGAGAACAATCTAGACTAAATAGCAGATTTTGAAAGTGAGATAAATGGGAGAATTTTTCCGGTTTGGCTATCCTGTCCTGGATTTTTCACTTCTGCCAAATCTCCTGAGTTTCACCCTTTAGTGAATAGACCTGATAGAGACCCAGGGAACTATCAAGTGCTCAAACGTGTGTAAGAGGTCTACGTGATCGGGAAGCCTGTTTGAAGTTGTGATAGACATGAAACAAGAATGTGTCTCATCCATTGGACCAAGCGAGTTTGATGGTATGGTGAGAGCCACACTTTTGCTCATGTCGTCCTGCCTGGTATCATCCTTCCCATAGCTCTGTAGCCTTGCCTTGTCCCTCTCAACTTTCTCCATTGTGTATTGTCCCCTTCTTATGTCCATAACCATATTCATCCTTCCCTCGCTGGTGTCCTGTGTGCATAACCACCTGTTATCAGACTCTTGAGATAGCTTTAATTTTATAAATAAAACTTTTTATCATTGTATCTACTGGCTCACCCCCCCCCCCGGGTGGTACCAGATAATGCAGTTACGTCAATAATACTTAGACATTCTACAAAAAAACAAAACTTTTTTGCCCAAAAATGTCAGATGCTGCTGCCAGCCTCTGCCCAATTAATTTTTAATTTTTTTTTTAGATTATTTTACTAATTGTTTTGTTCCTCGATCGCGCAGCTCCTTCTCTTCAGCTCGGAGAATCCCGAACCCGGAAGTCCCTGAAGTTTTCTAATGCAACTTGTGCTCTTACGCAGCTTGCGTAGCATAGGAAATTGTGCAGCGCTATGGAAATGCGCACCTTATGTACGCAAGTTCCATGGTGCCTACACATAACGATGGATCGGAGCCGCTCGCATGCGCAGATCCGATCCATCGCTGCCTTTCTGAGACCACTCAATAGTGCGACTGGGTTCACAGAGGGTGATGTCGGCTGCTCTCAGCGTGCTGACATAATTAGTGACCGATCCTTTGATCGGCAGCTGGGAAATTCAAAATAACGGCTCCTGGTGACGCTTGGTGGGGTGGAGGAAACTCCTCCACTTCACCCAGTGTCTTCACCCGATCGCGGCAGCTGGGGAGGGGGTACTCCTCACATCCTGACCACTTTATAAGTGTACAGTGGTCAGGATGAGTAGGCCGTCCCTTAATATCAGCATCAGATACGGAGACCATATTTAAATGTTATATACGGTGGCACAGGCACATACAGCTCTCAGGAGAAGATGGATTTCTGTAAAGATCATCCTGCTAGAAAGGTCACGGTATTAAGTTTATGCATTTCTCTGCAATTTATTACTTTAATTTCCAGAAGCGATACAGAAATAGCAGCATACACATATAAACATGCGACGGGCCTGCATAAATTAATATCTGGGCCGGCACCGCGTCTATTTTTACGATCCCACCAGGGAACGCTTGCGGATTACAGATCGGAGCTGTATTTAACCTGCCGGATGGAAAGTCTATAAATCTCCAGACGTGACGGAATAATAGTAATTACGTAGCGTGAATTGTAGAAAGTAGGACATGCCCTGGCAGCCCATGTGAGCGGTATCGCCTCCTGAGCTTCAATCCTCGAGCTGTGGACCTTTTTATAATACCTTTTATGTATCTACCTTCCTCCCACAACGTGCAGCCCCCACAGCTCCGTGATGGCAGGATAGTGCGCCGTTATTATCTGCTGCTCACCACATCGAAAAGATTGACAGCTTGGCGGAATGTACTGAAAAAGATTATTTCTCATCGTCCACGTTTGTCTCAGATAAAGTTACAATAGTTTATTAAGTGCCAACGAATTTCGTAGCGCCGTACAATGGGTAAAACAAGCCAAATTAAAAAACAAGGTAGCCTCTCTGAGAACAATGGCAGAAGAGGACCGGTCATTGATAAGTCATGCCAGCACTGTCGGGGGTCTTGTATTGATAAGCCATCTCTGGAGCGAAGCTGGAGCCCATTAATGTGCTCAATTCGCCTAATGACGTTCGTGAACCTGATGGGGTTTCCTACAAAGCACAGCTTATTTGTTGGTTATGAATGGCATTTTCCAAATGATACAATGCGGTGATCGGAGCGATCGTACTTTTGCAGCAGCTTGTCTGTGGGTTTTTTCTTAATGATATGATTACAAACTGCGTCAGATTGACACTTTGTTGTTTCCTGTCATTTTAAATTGAAGGCGCAAGGCATTTTCTTCACTGGATGAGGAATTAACTAGTTATTCAGGTTTTGCCCAGACTGCTGCTGTTTATCTGCCAAACACAACCAAATGCCTCTACAGCTACAATGAAACGCAGAGAAAGCAAACACGATCTGAGAACGAGTTTGCTCGCATCATGCTTTTGACATGTGATCTCCTGGCACACTGCCCACATATGCCAATCCCAGCATAATACAGCACGTCGTTTTGACTCTAAAATACTACTTTAAAGTGCACCCACTGTCTGTTAGATATTTTTGATATGTTTTGTTGTAGCTTAATTGAACCAGTAAACCTTTTTTATTTTGCAACTTCCAATGGTGTTTTAGGAGTTTTTGTAGCTCCTAATCTGTCTGCTCATCTCATGGAGGCCATGTTTTTTGCTTCATCTCTTTCGTGGGATGAATTAAACATCTAAGTTCTGTGATTGACAGCTCAGCCCTGGATGGCTTGGGGGAGGCATTCAGATAGCAAGGATGCTTCTGCTATTATCTCTGAAGGGCTTAAAAGGTTTATTTTTTTTCCCCCATCCCACTTCTGAGCTGCAGTGTAAACATTCACACAAATAAACCTGTATTTTTATATACCCCCCCTAAAAACTCTTTCTTTAGCAGACAATGTTAGGGGAATCTCAGTATTGTAGGGAAGGGTTAACAGTTAAACCTTACTGAGCATCCAGCATCCCCATCTGTTCAGAAGATCTGTGATTCATTTGCATCTGCTCTGAGTCTGTAGGGATTTTTAGTTCAGCGGCAGCTCAGGGAGAGTGTCTCCTGCTGTGCAATCATAAATTCCTCCCCAGGGAAATGAGGCATGCGGAGGCACTGAGGGCAAACAGGAATGTCAGGGAGATTTCTTTACGTGGGTTTCTGAAAAAACTCGATCTGTAAGCAGTTTGGCGAACACAACATATAGGCAGATTTGGAAGTTGAGCTGAAGTTGTTTTGGGCACAATTGGTGCACTTTAACATGCTGTCTGCTTTTTTTACACAACACTTAATCACATATATTTATTTTCCAGTTTTCTTCCACAATGCACTTCCATTCGTTGGCTTCGGCTTCTTGGACAATGCTATCATGATCGCTGCGGTAAGGCACATTTATATTTTTTAGATTTGGGTCCAAGGACTGTCTTGGTGTAGTGATGCAGTAATAACGGTCTAATAAATGTTCTTGATGTGTATCCGACTTGATGGGATTTCCCTCTTCTCTGGCTCTAGTGCACTTAGCGGCAGGTGCAACCGTTTCTTGGTGACGGCTCTGGTCTAGGAGAAGTTGCAGCAAAGGTGTAATATCAATAACCAATCAGAACCTTGAGATTCAAATGGATACAAGGATTAATTCCCAGAATTGTTCCTTTACTCGATGGATTCCTGGTGCCGACCCCTTTAAAGTCTTTAGACAGGTGCACTTTAAGTTTTCCCGTGGCCGCTCCATCACTCCTCTGACCAGGTCTCGTTACAGGCTGAGCGGTGGCTACAATGCGCGTGTTACAGCCGCTGAGCAGCTGAAGGCTTCGTGTCTTCACACTCGCAGCGATGCATCCTTTTTTTAGTAACACAATTGACTTTCTCCACAAGGACGTGCGACAAGGAGATGGTCATGAAATGTCACGTAGGGATAACCTGGGCCTCCTACCCCGTGCTCGTTAAGGAAAGATCTCTGCCATTGGCTTTAATAAACCAGCGCCGAGTATGGTTCTGACCAGGACATTTTACGTGTTGCAGTTGTTTCCTTAACCCCCCCCCCATATTATTTTATTACCTTTGTCCATTCTTTATCTTTTTTTGTATGTGGATTACTGCATATAAATTATTAAATGCGAAGAAATATAAAGTGGAATGAAATTAATGCGTTTTTGGACCAGACCTTGGTTCCTCCCTGAATCTATTGGATTCTCCTGATTTTTCGGAACCCTCCAAAAGTTTTAATGTCGGCAAAAAACGGACAGATGAATTGAATTGGTTGATTTTTACAGGGTTATTCAAATAGAATCAAAACTACCGCACGTTCGGTGACTTTTTGTTCTCTTCAATTCGGCACGATTTGGCGATCCCATTTCGGCGACTGTGGTGTATTCAGCAAGCACCACAGGGCCGCCGTAATGCAGGGAAAAGTCGCCGCAAACCCGATGAACACTCACCGCAAAACCAGGGCTAACGCACACCGAAACCCGCAAAAACATCTGTATTAACCCACCGAACACGCCAGAGAAACCCGAGCAGGAGCCGATCAGAGTGCAGAGCAGCCGCCGGAAAAACCCAGCACCGCAGACGAATGGAGTGAAAAAAGCAAAAAAACAGTTCGCTTGAATGTTTGAAAAGTGAAACGATGTTTGCAAAGAAACTACTGAACGAAAATGTCTGAAATTTACATATAAGATCCAATGAATGATAATAAAAAGGGCTGTTACAGAAAAAAGATAAAACGATTAAAAAAAAAAGGAAAAAAAAATTCGCTGAAAAATGCCTAAAAAATCTAAAACTAGACTTTTGCTGCAGAATATTATAATAAACGGTTTATTAGATATTGGATTAACGGGAATATTTTTAACATTGCAGCCTATGGGATTCGCCTAAATAAATCTGCCGAATTAAACCACCGAACAGCAGGGCAATTCGGCAACGTTTCACTGCTGGTTTGTGTTCTCTGAATAGCCGAAGCATTGTTTCTCTATGGGGGATTTCACTGCCCTCGAACAGGCACCGAACAGGCACTGTATGTGCAGGCAATTCGCCAACATTTGGCGAACTGCCTGCTCTCTGAATAGCCGAATGGCCAGTAAATGTAACCGTATGCTGAATTTCAGCGTTCTGTTACCTTTCGGCCCCAATTCGGATCTCTTTGAATAACCATGTTAGTGTTTGCATATCACAGGTGTTTTTAACACTTTCACTGCCAAGTGCTTTTTGTCGTAACACGGGATGCATAGTTAACACTTAGGCTAGCCGTCCGCCGGGTCCATAGAAAATTTTGTCAATAAACACACAAAAAGATGTTCAGAAAAATAAAGCTTTTTTTTTTTTTTTTTTTTGCTGAAAATGAAAAGAATAAACCGTCTAATAAATAAATAGAAACAATATTCTTAGTTTACATTGAATCCTATGGGTTTCACCTGTTTAAACCTGTCAAACTGAAACACCGAAAATCGGGGGAATTTTTTCAATGTATGCTGTACCAGGTCGTCCGACAAATACCATTCAAATGGGAAAGGTCACTCTGATTTCGTCTGATGTCTGAATTAGGAGGCAGTGTAAGAGGGTTGATTCTCCTCTGTGTTGTGGAATTAGTCTGATGACTACCGATGACTTGTTAGTTGCACAAATATGAACCCAGTGGACAGCCAGACGTGAGCGTAAAGTGTCAATTTTGGGTAAAGATTGTTATTATCAGTTTAAATACTAAAATAAGGTAAATCTGCTAGTTTTTTTATGTATTGGTTTATCCGTCACCGATTATATTGCTGGGATTGCTTCATGCAAGGTGCTAAAATGTTAGGGGCAAGTCCTGGAGCCCAAATCAAATGCAAACAAAATGCGTCGGCAACACACAAATTATTTACAGAAAAAAACTGAAATGGTGTACGGCTTGAAGGAGAAAAGTTACCAGGAAAGGGTTAATGATCTTAACATGTACAGCTTGGAAAAAAGACGAGACAGAGGAGATATGATAGAAACATTTAAATACGTAAAGGGAATCCACAAGGTAGAGGAAGGGAGTATATTTAAAAGGAAACAAAGTAGCAAAACAAGAGGACATAGTCTTAGATTAGAGGGGCAAAGGTTTAAAAGTAACATCAGGAAGCATTATTTTACTGAGAGGGTGGTGGATACATGGAACAGTCTTCCAGTAGAAGTGGTAGAGGCCAAAACAGTAATTGAATTTAAGCAGGCATGGGATAGGCATAAGGCTATCCTAAACAAAAGATAAATCCAGGTAAAGTATCCATGTAATTGGGCAGACTAGATGGGCCGAAAGGTTCTTATCTGCCGACATCTTTCTATGTTTCTATGGTTTGCGCCTATTTCTGATCAGGGGGCTGCGCGGACCAGAAGTATCCAGCCTGCTCCATGTATAAAACATAACAAGAAAAAAAGTTGTCATTTGCTTTCACTCCTGTACCTACATACACAAATTATTTGCTTTTGTCCTGCTCAGCTGTAGGTGGTGATAACTAGATCAGACACATGATGGTGCCTTCAAAGGCCCGAGTTATCTCTGGGGTGAAGGGTTAAAAAAGTCAGGGTGTCCATTTGATGCAGAATCATAAATCTGGCCGTCCACTGGGTCCCTATTTGTGCGACTAACAAGTTCTCCATCGTCGTCCAATCCCACAACACCGAGGTGAATCAACCCTCTTCCATCGGACGACTTAAGACGACTTTAGACGACTACAACAGTCTAGCGAGCTTTCCCGTTTGGGATTTGTCGGACGCTTTTCGGTTGTTTAGTTTGACATCTAAAACAGGCAAATCCCATAGCATTCAATGTAAAATAATATTTTCGTGATTTTTTTTTTATTAAACCATTTATTCTTTTCATTTTCTGTAAAAAAAATAAATAATTATTTTAGACAATTTTTTTTTTTTTTTTTAAAGTGTTAGGTCTCTTCTTCAGTCCAACGGTGTGCGGCGCTGCTGCAGAGTGAGGAAAGCGTGAGAAAGGGCTTTAACACACAGCATGCTTTCCTCACTCTATAGCGCCGCTGAAGACAGCCGTACTCAGTTCGGCAACGTTTGTTTTTTCTTCAGTCCGGCTGACTTTGGCGGCGTTCAGCGGTCTGCCAGTCAGTTGATCTGGGTCATACATAGTTGTTTGCAGTGGACGGCCCAGATCGTTCAAAAAAGTTGTCTGTAGTCGGACGGCCAAGTCGGTCGTCAGACTATAGACCCAGTGGACGGCCAGCCTAAAGCATCCAAAGATCTGGCCTTCAACAAGCAACACGCAACACGCTCCTTTACCCTCTGTCCCAATAGAAAGGAATTTACTAGACTACATGTCCCATCATCCCATTATTCTCTGGTAGTCACTATAGGGAATGCCACACAGTTAGCAATTGGTAAGAGTGCAGCCGCTGCGTATATTTGGGATAGAACAGATGAACAGGGACGCTTTATTATCATACATCTGAATATTGTATGTATGCTGCACATAAAAGGTGACATTTACAGATCTATTTATGTGAAAATCTCTGCAACGCTTTGGTTTAAAAGCTGCCTTTATCATCTGATTGGATAATCCCAGCTCCCCTTTCATTGGCTGTTTTTTGCTGGTAATGAAACCTGATTTTTTTATATTTTGTTTTGTACAGGGAACACAAATAGAATTATCTATTGGAGTTGTTTTAGGAATCTCTACTATGGCAGGTAAGTGTAACTTTCACATTCTTTCTTTTCATCCCACAATTTTGTTTTAGGCCGGCGTCAGACGAACGCAGGATTAACGTCCGTGTTGCCGCACAGTTTAACGTCTGTCATAGCATAAAATCATGAGCAATAGAAACCCACACACGAAGTACGTGCGCACCGAACTGCGCATGCACAACGCACGTGGCAAACGGACGCAAGTTAGGGAAGAACGTAAAACCGCTAGACGGACGCGCAGAGTGCGCCACATCCGCATAGCGTTCTGTGTGCGTGATGACACGAAGTCAGACGCACCGCATTTGCGACGTCCAGCACCTTGACGCACACAATGGTTTTTCATATCATGTACCAATTCTTATCATTTTTCATATTCATTTTGTTTCCCTTAATTCCCTTTTTTTTTCTACATCCGTCAACAAAAACGGACAGTGTGGTGTCTACAGTATCTTCCGTCAGTACGTCTGTCCGTTGTGCACGCACGCAGACTGCGCTCAGACTGCACTCCTCTGACCCTAGCCTTAATAGGCGCCCATGTCTGATAACTCTCTATATATCTGCATTTTGTGATGTCAAATGGGGCACGGATGCTTAATAAATTAGACATTGTATTTATCTGCACTCTGTGGGAGATCACTGGAACTGGAAAACCGTAAAACACTAGGGCAGGGGTCAGTGACCTTGGCCCTCCACATGTTTTTAAACTACATCTCCCATGATGCTCAGGTACTCAATAGATTGACTGAGCTTCATGGGAAATGTCGTTCCAAAACATCAGTTGGGCCAAGGTTGCTGACTGTGTTGTACGGTCTATTCACTATTAAGGCCCCGTTCACACTGTGCGATTTGAAAATCGCGCGACTTTCCGATTCGCGACATGGTGTGATAATGTCGCGCGACATCACTGTTTTGTGCGATTTTTGCAAAGCACCACCGATACAAATCGCAGATAGCAAATCGCAAAAAAAGGCTCATGTACCAGCGACATGCTTCTGCGACGCGCGACATGCTTCTGCAACGCCGCGCAGCAAGATGTGAACAGCTCCATTTGAAATGCATTGGAGAAGCTACACAGCGCGACGTCGCGGCAAAATCCGCGCGATAAATCGCACAGTGTGAACGGGGCCTAAAACCCAATTGATTAGTCGTTGACAACTATTCTCGTTGTCGATTAGTTGTATTCAGCCCCCCCACCCCCAGTAAATCTTACATCCTCTGTACAGCTGGCATTTTAACGCCGTTTGATAGGTGATGCTAAATCCTGGGACTTCTGCACTTTTGGATTTATAGATTTGTTATTTTTAGAATCGTTGGAATGTAACGGTGCCTGAAGCAGGAATTCTGATTGGAGAAGAGTATATTGTTCTTTCTCCTCCGTTACACTGTAGGAGTTTTTAATATTCATCGACAGGCTAAAAGAATAAGCAAATCTAAATGACTCTTTAACCCCTTCACTACTGTGATAGTGTATACAAGATCAACCGTAGCGGACTCAGCAGCCCGAGATCATGTTCTAACACGATCTGGGGCTATGCTGTACCAATGACAATGAAACTCCTTTGTTGCAAATTATTTTCATTTGCATTTGCACTCCACAAGGCGGCCCTCAATTTTTAGCACTGTGGGCGTAATGCACGAGGTGCTAACATCGCCCCGGCTGATCCTGCAAGGAGCTCAGAACTGCAGTACCTCCTTCTGGCCAGCAGATGGCGATATCTCCCTACCAAATAGGTTATCATTATTAGAAGTTACAGCTACAAGTATTTATAAAGCGCCAACAAATTCCTTAGCATTGTACAATGGGAGAAACAGAATAACAAATATACATACGGTACACACATGGAACAGCAGGAGGGAGGACTCTGCTCAAGAGCTTACAATCTAAGAGGAGAGGGGGGCACATTAGGTGAGGGTGAATAGGGTATGATAACAGGAATCCATTGGGAATATTTCCAAATATTTCTTACTGTACAATTAAAAATGATTTCACAAAAAAAAACACTGGTTCCTGACGGTGTTTTCTTGAAATCACGGGGTGGTGAAGAAGAGACGTCTGTGTTTTTGAGGTTGTTGTATACGTTGATACTGGTGCAATATCTGCTAAGAAATTAGTTCTCCCCTTTATTATCTCCTCTAAGTTGGTTTAGTAGATTTCAAAAATGTGATTTAATGCTCTTTGCAATAGTTGGACCATGGTAAGTGACTTTCCAAGGTCACTACTGACTGAGCATGATGGGACATGTAGTTCAGGAACAACTGGGGTACCAAGATTTTATCATTGTGTAAACCCGAGGGAGAAAATAACCTTATATCAGGGCCGTCAAACTCACGGCCTGCCAGATGTTAATGCCTACAATTCCCAGTATTCTTTCAAAGCAATAGATAGCCAGGGAATCATGGGAGTTGTAGTTCAGAAACCTCTGGGGGATCCCTGCCTTAGAGTCTCCAGTTTTTGTAAACGATGTTTTTTGCTGCTAATCTGTTCTAAATTCTCTTGCGTCGTTGCTTCTCTCCGTCCAGCGAGTAAATGAATGAATATTTTAGAACGCTGAGATATTTAGCGGAAAGTAATCTCTTTTGTGTGTCGCATATTCTCGCGGCTCTGACGTCTCATACCGCGTTCCTGCTGCTATAAATAGACTATTTTCCCGGCTCCGTATTCCTCGGTGCTTGACTATTGAGAGTCCATGGGACTACTGAGCCCTTGCGCTTTATCGTGTGTGTGTGTGTGTGATAATATCTGTGATCTTTTTATGTGCTGTAACTGTATCTCTGTCTTTGCAGCTGCTGCCTTAGGAAACCTTGTGTCAGACTTGGCTGGACTCGGGTATGTGGAACGCTTGGAAAATTCCTTGAACGCTAACGATATTTTATTATTATTAGAAGTAAATCTTTCCGCTGTAAATAATGTGGCGTATATACGCAGCTTGCTTAGAAAGTCATTTTTTACGGCGTGTTTGTTTTTTTAAACCAGGCTCAAGACCTCCTTAGAAATAATCCAATCCTGTATACCCTCTTGCAATTGCGATGTCTAAATTCCTTTTGGGCATCATTTTTAAATGAACTTACCCACACTGTGTGTATTACACACGCTCCTGCATGCATGCATGCATGCATGCACACACACACACACATGCATGCATGCATGCACACACCCACCCACGCATGCATGCACACACACATGCATTCATGCACACACACATGCATTCATGCACACACACACATGCATTCATGCACACACACATGCATTCATGCACACACACATGCATTCATGCATACACACATGCATTCATGCATACACACATTCATTCATGCATACACACATGCATTCATTCATGCATACACACTCATGCATTCATACATTCATTCATACACACTCATGCATTCATACATTCATTCATACACACTCATGCATTCATACATTCATTCATACATACACACTCATGCATTCATACATACACACTCATGCATTCATACATACACACTCATGCATTCATACATACACACTCATGCATTCATACATACACACTCATGCATTCATACATACACACTCATGCATTCATACATACACGCTCATGCATTCATACATACACGCTCATGCATTCATACATACACACTCATGCATACACACTCATGCATTCATACATACACACTCATGCATTCATACATACACTCATGCATTCATACATACACTCATGCATTCATACATACACTCATGCATTCATGCATTCATTCATACATACTCATACATTCATACATACACACATGCACACACATACACTCATGCATTCATACATACTCGTGCATTCATACATACATACTCGTACATTTATACATACACACTCGTGCATTCATTCATTCATTCATACACATTCGTGCATTCATACATATATCCCTCTGTACATGGTCACTGTAGGTAAGCCCGGTTGATAGACAGTAGGCTCCCTCTTCTGACCAAAATGTGCTACTACATGTACATTACATCTTGGGCTCAGTGTTTCTGTGAACGAAAAACCAAATTCAAATATTTTCAAACATTTCAACGTGTCAATTGTCATGTCTGACGTGTTGAACCTTTTGGGGCACATTCTGGAACCCATTTGCAACGGACACCTCTATTGGCCCTGTGGGGTGTACAGACATGGAGATACGGGGCTGTTCGCTCTCGGGTGATTACACTGGACTAGCCAGACACTCTGTCAGCCATTATTGGTTGGGAGGGGAGAGGCTGTTGGTCGCCACGAAGGTGAGTTAAATAATGGGTTGCATCGTCCACTTTCAGCGGTGAAACCCGATGACGTCTCCCACAAGGCTTCTGCATCAAAAGCATAAAAATTAAAAAAATGTTGCTTTTGCTCGTTTTTTGTTTCGTTTTTTTTTTGCTGCCGTCGCTCTTCTGCACGTTTGAGCATTTTTTTCATAGAAAACGTTATTTCTTTTACAGCTCCTGCAGTTTAAGGCGCTGCAAAGCCCTGCTGACTCGGCTTCTTTCTTTTACGTTAAAATTCACCGGCCCAACTCCTAATATAATACTACATTAGAGGGAAATGGAACGAACGAGGCAAATGGGAAAATAAATCAAATTTTCTGAGCGATAGAGCTTTAAACGAACCACTTAGCTTCCACGCGCTTCAGACTCCTATAATAATATCTATAACCAATATGGCTGAGGATTTGAGCTGAAAGCCTGTATTTTGCATAACACGAGCAGACTTCCTGCGATCAGACATCTGTCAGCCGCCCAGGGTATAATCATGCTAGCATTGCACTCTCACAGTGCTTGAAAATGCTTTTCACATAGTTGGCCGGTTTTATTATTTCGATTAATCGGATCAAAAAGAACCCTCCCTTTTTTCATAAGCCATTTGCGTAGTATACGTAACTTTTGAATGTACATACGCAAATTGCGTATCTTGTGTACTTTTCACACAAGGTATGCGAGTGCTTGGTCAGAGGGATGGGTTGATGCTGCGAGCGCTTGGTCAGAGGGATGGGTTGATGCTGCGAGTGCTTGGTCAGAGGGATGGGTTGATGCTGCGAGTGCTTGGTCAGAGGGATGGGTCGATGCTGCGAGTGCTTGGTCAGAGGGATGGGTCGATGCTGCGAGTGCTTGGTCAGAGGGATGGGTCGATGCTGCGAGTGCTTGGTCAGAGGGATGGGTCGATGCTGCGAGTGCTTGGTCAGAGGGATGAGTTGATGCTGCGAGTGCTTGGTCAGAGGGATGGGTTGATGCTGCGAGTGCTTGGTCAGAGGGATGGGTTGATGCTGCGAGTGCTTGGTCAGAGGGATGGGTTGATGCTGCGAGCGCTTGGTCAGAGGGATGGGTTGATGCTGCGAGCGCTTGGTCAGAGGGATGGTCAATGCTGCGAGCGCTTGGTCAGAGGGATGGGTAGATGCTGCGAGTGCTTGCTCAGAGGGATGGGTTGATGCTGCATGCGCATCTTAAGCCCATGTTTGCTTTCTCACATGAACGCGGCTACAAGCACTTGGTCATAGATGATGATGTCAGCATGAAATCGGGGTTAATAAGCTAAAGTGGTCGGGGTGCGTAGAGTGTCCCTTTTTAAATAATTTCATGAACAAACGGAGTGGGAGGAAGGGCTGGAGATGGAAGGGAGTGACTTTGCTCAAGTGACTTGACCCGAGTGTGAAAGGGAGTGGGTTTGAGCAATAGACCGGATCTGAGTGTGTGAGGTGAGCTTGGGAAAGGGACCAGACCAAAGGGAGGGAATGGCAGTTCCCTACCAAAGAGGGTGCGGCAGGGAGGGTGGGGTGGTGGCACAGGACTCCAGCTTCAAGTAAGGATAAAACACAAGCATACAGCTCCTCCACCCAGTGACAGTATCCTATTGTTTGTGTTATAGTTCTGCTACTGTTGTAAACGCAATAAAAACAAACTGGTTGTGTGTGTCTGTCATAACGCTAGAACTAAATCATACAGAGTAAGGCTAGTGTCAGACGAGCGTCTTTGCAGCTTCCCAATGCTGCGACGGACGCCGGTAAGCACGTCAGTACGGGTGCACATAGCGCGCTCGTCTGACGCCAGCGTAAAGCAGCGACACGTCTTCTCCAATCAGCTCTGAAGCTGAGGATATTCACGTTTAACTCAGTCGGACTCTAAACAGTGTGTGCTGCACACAGGATGCACACAGGACGATTAATCGACACCAATTAATCGATGATTAAATTCGTTGTCAACTATTTCCATTATCGATAAGTTGTCGATCAATTGATTAGTTGTTTCAGCCCTAATTTGAGTTTTAGATCCCGTCCCCCACACCAGTATGGAATAGCTGTTTTTTAAAAGCACATCATTTATTGCTTGATTTAAGCCATAATTTCAGCGAACCCGTGACCAATCAAGACCCACGTCACGTCCGGTACACACACACACGTCACATCGACAGCTCCAAAAGCCACACAATGTATGCGCAACTTCACACATGACACACACAGCGGAGAAGTCACCACTGATGTGTCCTCTGTGGTATGTGACATTATGCGTGCATGCGCGTTGTGTGACTTTGGCGTAGCGCTCATGCGCATTGTGTAACTTTGCTTTAGCGCTCATGTGCGTTGTGTGACTTTGGTGTAGCACTCATGCGCATTGTGTGGCTTTGGAGTAGCGCTGATTCGCATTGAGCGTGGCTTTGGCGCAGCGCTCATATGCATTGTGTGGCTTTGGAGTAGCGCTCATGCGCACTGTGTGGCTTTGGAGCCGCACAGCTGATTTGGGTGCACTGGATGTGACAAAGGTCTCGACAGGCCACGGGTCCGCTAAATGATGGAACACTGGCCACCTATTATCGAGCTGCACAACTCAATTAGCCAAGATAGTGGCGTGGCGGTCCCCATATGGCACAAGAAGATGGGTGTAGTTTAGGATTGCACCGATACCAATACTAGTATCGGTATCGGGGCCGATACTGGGTACTGCAGGAGTACTTGGTACTTGTGTAGTACCCCCCGATATTTTTCCCGATACCGGAAGCCGGCATTGAGCCGGCTTGCTGGCATCTGAGGGGCTGCGGCGGCTGTCCGAATGCTCGATCAGCATTCGGACTGCCGCCCCTGGAGCTCTGTGCGGCAGACTTACCTTCCTGAGCGACGCCGGGAATGTCTCCGCGCGTGCGCTCGTTGGAAGGACCCCAGCCGCGACCACGTGGGACCATGTGATCGCGGCTGGGGTCCTTCCAACGAGCGCACGCGCGGAAGCTTTCCCGGCGTCGCTCAGGAAGGTAAGTATAAACAAAGTGAGCAGCTGCAGGGCCTGTCCGAATGCTGATAGAGCATTCGGACAGGCCCTGCAGCTGCTCTCCGCGACGATACTTACCTTCCTGAGCAACGCCGGGAAAGTTTCCGCGCGTGTGCTCGTTGGAAGGACCCCAGCCGCGATCACATGGTCCCACGTGGTCGCGGCTGGGGTCCTTCCAACGAGCGCACGCGCGGAGACATTCCCGGCGTCGCTCAGGAAGGTAAGTATCGTCGCGGAGGGGGGGGGCATACCCATGTGTGAGCTGGGGCATATCCATGACCTGGGGGGCATACCCATGAGTGAGCTGGGGGGCAATACCCATGAGTGAGCCGGGGGGCAATACCCATGAGTGAGCCGGGGGGCAATACCCATGAGTGAGCCGGGGGGCAATACCCATGAGTGAGCCGGGGGGCAATACCCATGAGTGAGCCGGGGGGCAATATCCATGTGTGAGCCGGGGGGCATTTTTATATGGTCTGTTCTTATTGGAAAGCGTAACATGACATTAAAGAAAAGTATCGGTACTCGGTATCGGTGAGTACTTTTAAAAAGTATCGGTACTCGTACTCGGTCTTAAAGAAGTGGTATCGGTGCATCCCTAATGTAGTTGGTGTCCTTCCTTATTGCACTGGACTTACCCCAATTCTACAGTTGCAATTACAAGTATTTATAAAGTACCATGGCGCTGTACAATGGTTGAGACAGAACAACAAAAATACATAAACGTTCAACAAACCGATTGTAAGGTCTTCAGCAAGGTCCTCCCTCCTACTGTTCTAAGAGGAGAGGGGTGACACGCTAGGTAAATAGCTGGGAAATAGTGGGGTGCATGGGGGGCTATATTGGAAAATGGAGCAAGATATATACAGTGAGGGATTATATGAACGACTTCTCTAAAGTATTGGGTTTTCAAAGACTTCTTGAAGGACTGGAGAGACAGGGAGAGTCTGATGTTCTGGGGGAGGGAGCTCCATAGAAAGGGGGCATTTAGGGAGAACTCCTGAAGGCGGGAGCTGGGGGTGCGGGTACGAGCAGCTGATGGCATCAGATCATTGGCAGAGCGTAGTGGTCGGGACAGGATGTACCTGCTAATAAGGGAGGAGATGTAGGCAGAGGCGCAGTTATGGAGAGCTTTGTACGTGACCACCAATATTTTGAATTGGATTCTATAGGCGACAGGGAGCCAGTGTAGAGATTGACAAAGGGGTGAGAGGTGCGGGAGGTGAGGTGTAGGAGTCTGGCACAGGCGTTCATTACAGACTGCAGAGGGAGAATCTGGGATCTCTTAAGGCCAGGGAGAAGGGGGTTACAGTAATCAATGCGGGAGATAATAAGAGTTTGGATGAGCAATTAGAGTCTAGAGTAAGAAATTCCAGACCTGGGTACCTACGCAGTTCTGACCCCGAATAACCTGTCCGTCAATTCTTAACTCCATATGTATTTCGGACTCGATGCTGTAAATTGGAACCTCACTTGATTGTCCCGGCTTTCTCACTCCAGTACTCCCCAACCTTGAATATAAACCAGGAATACACCCAGGTCTATTTAACCCTTTGGTTGACTCGGGTCTCCAGCTATTTTGCCATCTGTACGCAATGCTGGTGTCACCTTCACCCGTCTAGCAGAGATGACCACTCCCTGTAACCAGGACTTTTTACGTTATGGGACATTGTCGGCCAACCTCATGTTAAAGCGGCAGCTCCCTCCCAACCCATCATGGTTTAGAAAAATGATACTTCTAAGAACTGCTCCCCAAGGCGGTTGATCTCTACCCTGTACTCCTCCATAACAACCTTGTTGGACTACAAGGGACTCCCATGTAGATTCGCTTGGGAGCTGGACTTCTGGGAGCCGCGCTGGACTCAGACGAATGGCCAGATATCTGGGAGGCTACAAAAATGGTCTCAATTTATACAAAACCTTAAGAACAGACCGTTAAACGGGTCGTGCAGTACAATCGCTACTTGGTGTGTACGGAAAGCTTATTTGTTGTATTTTCTCTTTTTCTTTTCTAGTCTTGCTGGTTACGTTGAAGCAATATCGTCAAGACTAGGTCTCCCGATTCCAGACTTGAATCCTAAACAAGCCGACATGTGGCAGACACGCGTCAGTGCCCACCTGGTAAGTAAGACCATAAGGATTGAATGCCCATTGGCCACTAGAATCCTCACAGGGGACACTTTAAGCAGAAAGCTGCAGGTGGGTGGGGGATGGGCTCATCGGGCTGGTTTATTTATTTATATCGCCTAACATTGTCATGAATGAGATTTCGTAAAGTGAATGTCTCGTTTCTGAGCAGATCGTCCAACTCCCCGGTCATCAGCTATCGACTCGAATATGCACTCAGTTTGGGCAAATGCAAAATCCTACAACTGTGCAAATCGGAAGTTCCTCCCCCTGGGCAGCTCTTTGTCTTTGACATGTCTCCCAATGCCATTCCCCTGATTGTGGCACTTAGGAACGCATTTATTATTAATTATGACAAGGATCCGGTTGCTGTGTCTCCGTCCAAGATCTCACACAATTCACTTGTCAATAATGAGTGACTTACGAAATGACAATGTGCTAGAAGGTGTTGCATCGTGTTGATTTCTTGAAAAAGCCAGGCCGTTGACCTTCAGATGGAGCCATTAGTGGTTTCTCATAATCTGATCGTGATTGACCTAAACTGTTCTAGGTGCGTTTTTTATTTTCACACCAGCGTATGATGCACTTTTAATTAACCACAAGAAGGATCCAGATAATGTCATCGCCCGGGCCGCTCACAAACCACTGGCCAATTAACGTCCTGGTGCTCTTCACTGCAGGGGACATCTCATGATGTGTCATTGATACGGTTCTTGGTGTATCAGTGCTCCCTGTAAGTGATTATTATCACGGATCACACCTTGAGTCCAGGTACACAACACCCTTGTTACAATCATTGATGTGAAAGTAGTCACCATATCCTAGAGCGCAATCTTCATTAAGGGACTCTCTAGAAACCATGACCGTTTATTGAATTTTGAGAGGTCATGGTGCCTGAATTTACCACCTCTTCCAGTGTTGCGGAGATCATATAAAGCTGTTCCTCTGCCCCCACCCCCGCCCCCCCAAAAGTTGTCAGAGTCAACTTACATTGATCAGGGCAGGATCCAGATACCAAATTCTGAAGGGAATCTATCAATTTCATTCACTTTGCCCCCATTTCATTTAGTGTGCACCCCATTTCATTTAATGCGTCCCCGTTTCATTTTGTGTGCCTCAATTTCATTTGTGTCCCCCAATTTCATTTGTGTCCCCCAATTTCGTGTCCCCAATTTCATTTAATGCATCCCCGTTTCATTTAATGCATCCCCGTTTCATTTAATGCATCCCCGTTTCATTTAATGCATCACTGTTTCATTTGAAGCATCCCAGTTTCATTTAGTGTGCCCCCATTTCATGCGTCCCCGTTTCAGTGTCACCCAATTTCATTTAATGCATCCCCGTTTCATTTAGTGTGCCCCCATTTCATTTACTATGCTCAGATCACACTACTTGTGTTTCGGACCTGTCCACCTTTCCGTGAATCTCCGTGATTCTTATCCAGTGGTTCCCACAATATAACACAAAGATGTGCATGCATTGTCTCATGTTGTGATGCAGTTGAGTCATGGAGCCACGCTACAAAATTAAAAATTTTCATTGGTTGGCACCCTTGTAAGTGACATAGTTACATAGGCTGAAAAAAGACATTCGTCCATCTGGTTCAGCCTCTCACACATCACCTACTGCTGTTGATCCTAAAGAAGCAAAAAAACCAGTATGAAATGCTCGCCAATATGCAACATACTGGGGATAAATTCCTTCTTGACCCCAGATGGCGTCAGATTTCTCTTTCGGATCAAGTAGCTTTTACCCACATATTAAATATTATAACCCTTAATATTCTGTTTTTGCAGGAAGTCATCCAGTCGTTTTTTAATTTAGTTACCCGTCTCTGCACTTTTTCTAGCGCTATAGTGTCACAAGGCCTTAGACGACGGAAGCCACCAGCTGCCTAACCTTGTGCAGACGGGGGAAGAGGAATGCAGCTCTCCAGCCTAGAACCTTGTGGGGGAGGACCTACCCTAATGCACCCTCCATAAAAAACCCCACCAATGGCACTGCTCAGTGTTCCACTGTTTAAGTCAAGGACTTAAAGCCACATATGTTCCCAAAAAAATTCAGTCATTAGCTTGACTAAGTGCTCAAGCGTTCATCCAGGCCCCTGCCTGCTTCAGCTGTTACAGAAAGTACATTCATAGTACCTAGTTACATAGGCCAAAAAAAATGTGCGTACATAGAGTTCAGCCTTTCACAAAACGCCTACTGCTGTTGATCCAAAAGAGGGCAAAAAAAAAAACCACAGTCTAAAGCGCTCGTCAATATGCAACATACTGGGAAGAATTCCTTCTTGACCCCAGATGGCGTCTGATTTCTCCTTGGATCAAGAAGCTTTTACCCACATATTAAATATTATAACCCTTAATATTCTGTGTCTGCAGGAAGTCATCCAGTCGTTTTTTAAAAGTCTGTACAGTCTCTGACCCAACCACCTCAACAGGCAGAGAATTCCACAGCTTTATTGTTCTCACCGTAAAATAACCCTTCCTATGCTTTAGGCTGAATTTCCTTTCGTCCAGTGTAAATGAGTGACCTCGTGTCCTGTGTATAGTCCTGTTAATGAATAGGTTTCCAGACAATGGTTTATAATGGCCCCGTATATATTTATATAAAGTTATCAGATCCCCTCTAAGGCCCCGTATATATTTATATAAGGTTATCAGACCCCCTCTAAGGCCCTGTATATATTTACATAAAGTTATCAGATCCCCTCTAAGGCCCCGTATATATTTATATAAGGTTATCAGATCCCCTCTAAGGCCCCGTATATATTTATATAAGGTTATCAGATCCCCTCTAAGGCCCCGTATATATTTATATAAGGTTATCAGATCCCCTCTAAGGCCCAGTTTCTCTAAACTAAACAGGTTTAAACTTGTTAGTCTTTCCTCATAACTTAAATCCTCCGTTCCCCTTATTCATTTAGTTGCCGCCTCTGCATTTTTTTTCTAGCGCCATAACATCTTCTTTTAAAACGGGTGCCCAAAGGTGTCCCCCCTTTTTTTAATTTTGGGGTGTCCTTTTAATCACAACATTGGTGTAGGTTCTATTTCATTGCTCAGGGCACCTCCTTTAAATGCAGGTCAATTACCTTCAAGTAGAACTAAGTGCCCTTCCCTGTACCGGGCAGCTAACCTACATACCTCATTGATCTTGACTCGGTTCTAGATGTTTCAAGGCTCTCTGCCTCTTTAAAATACAATCTACATTAAACACCATGGATCGAGATGATAAGAATTCAAACCAGGAGGGCAGCTTGTGATATTGGAGAACAAAAACCAGGTATCGAGAGCTCTGAAAACGGGCATTGTCTCTGTGTTGACCTGTCCTACAACTTGTCTCAGATCTCAAAGTTCTACCTCGATGGCGCCATTAGAACGAAAACATCACTACATGCAAATCAAGCCTGGATTCAGCCGAAAAGGGTGGCCAGGACTGAAACGTCAAGGAAGTCTGCCCGAGAGACACAGTAACCCCTGACTATCTCTTTGGCCTACTCAGGCCTCACCCGGAGGGTAAAGTTGATATCTCCGATGATACCAGCCCATCATGGTAGAGCAATGGCCGGAGCGTTTTGCAGCATCTGTAGTGCTAAAGGATCGGCGCTTCCTTCTGGTTCTGCTCATCAGGTGTTAATCTGAAATGTTTAAAGCAATGTCCGAGTCTGAACAGGAATATAAATAATTTACCAAAGTGGCTCAGACTCTTCTCCAGCGAAACGGAATGTTCTTTTTCTCCGAATACCCTGCACACAAGTGGGCATGGCTGGTCATTTCCGAGCTTATATTGACTCGGCATTATGTAATAATTGTGCTTTTTGGGTTTTTTTACTTTAAAAGCCACACTCTCTCCTAATCGAATGTTTATCATAACCTAATGATAATTTTTAACGCTTTGCTTTCTTCTCAGGGCAAAGCAATAGGAGTGGCCATCGGCTGCATTTTAGGAATGTTCCCCCTGCTGTTCTTCTCCTGGGAGGAAGAGGAAAAGCCGAAAGCGGAAACCCCCAAAAAATGACATTTTGTATCTTAAACTATACCTCAATCCAGTATGCAGCCGCCATTTTTACAGTCCGTGGAGGACGGCAGAGAACTTCCACACGGGAACAAAACCGTACCCAGCATGCAAAGAAAATCGTGTCGTCTGATCATGTGACTGATCGCGCCGGCTTCCATCTTACTTGTATAAATTACAGGTTTTTTTGTACGATGACCAATTAACCCATTTATTTTGGCTGTTTTTTTTTTGTATTTTTTTTCTTTTTCTGGTAAAGTTGGTTCGAATCTTCCTATGCAGGAAATAACTCGGGTGTTTTATCGATTGCAGGAAAGTCTCTGTGGTCGGAGCTCTCTGTGTTGATGTTGACATTGAGCAAATATTGCCGCAATTCTTCCCTTTGAAGATAAATCCTGTAACTTTGACAAGCGTTAAGGCTCGAGGGAAATCGGCGTAACCTGCGCTGGCGGCCGATGAGCTCGAGAAATCGGATTAATACGATATCTGGCATCTGCAGCTGCTTTCCCAAGCTGACCGTCCGCTGATCTCCGGTGGAGCTCGATGAGTCCTTCTCTTGCCCACCCCTCCATTATAATCCAATTAATCCACAAAATCATTGAACGCACGTTAATTGTCAAAAACCTCATTATTCTACCCAGCGTTCGCTCGCTTTTTTCACACACACAAACCCTGTGCGTTTTGTCAAAATGCCACAGAGGCCGATCTGTTCGGGCCAAGAGAGTCCAAGTGGACCAGTCAACACCCAAGATCTTGGTCTGTGGCAGAGAGGAAAGATAGGACATTTAGTAGGATGGAGATTCAGATTATGAAGAATTTTTACGTCTTTATTCACATTGTTTGACTTTATTCACTGAAGCTGGAATTGTCTATTTTGGTCCAGAGTTTGCCGTCCTTTTTGCCATCATCCAGTACGTCTACAAATCGAGCGGAGAGATTCTCTGCCTCTGCTTTTCACAAAGATCTGCTAAAGCCCTCTTCCCATTCCTTATCTCTATATATCATCTGATTATAAAATAATAATTAAAAAAAAATAATAATCCAATTATAATAAGTGGACTTTTTTGGGACTTTTGGATCATTTTGTCATATCTTTTTGCCTGCTCACATGGTTCTACAAGGTTTACGTAGAAGACACAGAAGCCTGGTCACTCGTATCCAGACACCGGTTGAGGATACAAATAAAGGGGGACCCCCTAGAAAATGTAAATGCTGTTAAAATAAAAATAAATCAAAAGTGGCCAAGTAACATCCAGTTTTCCGAAACTCTGGACAAAAATAGGCAGGTGTTTCCCGCTGTCACATCGACCGGGTTCGCAGGTCATCTGTCCTGCACCTCTATGATGTTCAATCTGCTTTCAGTTTTTCCAGAAATCTACAGCCTTGTCTCTTTAAGAAATATACATATGTATATATGTGTGTGTGTGTATGTATATATATATATATATATTTCCTCGTGTAAGTTTGAAAAATAAGAGGAAAATAAGGAAATTATATTTATTTCTAGGCAAAAGTAATAGTAAATAAAATGTGCAATGAAATACGTTGAGTTTCCGAGGAGATTAAATTCGCACGTCTCTAAATATTTAATGCAATGTCCTGGCTGGCAACAGACTAAACAACGGAGGCTAAGGGCATCATGGGAATTGTAGTTCAGGAGCTCCCGCAGGTCTTTGAATATTGCCAGGCCCGGATGTAGTTGTGATAAGAATCCCCGTCGCCCACAGTTTTATGTTCTGTAACAAAAATCAGCAAATAAAAGTTAATTTGGTTTTCTAGTTGTGTTAAGATGCTACATTAAATACAAAAGAAAAAGGACGCTCCTTACGAGACGGGTATCCATGCTATTTAAAACGTAGCATCTATTCATGTAAACTCATACCTAAACAAATCACCAAAAAAAAATAAAATAATAATAATAAAAAAAAATAATAAGTGAAAAATTAATAATGTGACTAAAACACTAATAAAATGGAAATAATAATCAACAATAAAAAAATCAATTAATTCTATTCACCCAGGACTTATACAATTAGTTTTTTATTTCTTTTTATTAGTGTTGTACTTTTTTCACATACCAGGTGTTAAAAAAAAATCGCATAAAAAGGAATAGTAATAAAAAAATAAATTATTTTGCCCCAGGACAATAGGATTTGTTCATTTTTCCATTAGTGTTTTTTTATTATCTTTAATAAAAATACTAAAATTAATAATAAAAAAATAAAAGAAATTCTATTTTCCTGGGACAATAGAATTTATTCATTTTTGATGATTTTTCTTTTAGTATTTTTTTTTTTTTTTTTTTTTTTGCTCACATACTTTATCTTTTTTCACTCATTGGTTTTTTGGGATTTATTTAAGTATATTACATTATTAAATATTTTTGTATTTTAACTGAATGCTACGTTTTTAAATGGTGTTTGTAGCAGGCTCGTAAGGAGCGTCCTTGCTCTCTTCGCTTTAATAATATGAAGCGGTGGTATTCCACTCGGGTGCTTAAGGCTAATGAACTGTTTTGCTTCTAGTTATTTATTATTATTTTTATTACTCTTTAACGGAAGATGTAATTATAACTATTAATGTTGCTTGGCTTGTGCACTCGGTTTACAGAATATTATTTTTTTTTTCTTTTTGTGTTTTTACCATATTGGCTTCTGAAAAGATAAGCTGCTGAAAAATAAGCTCTTCATTTCGGAGGCATCATTAACCACGGCCTCAAATGAACAAATATACAAATTATCCTGACTACACTAAGCGCACATTTTTTATAAATTTTTTTTTTTGGACTTTTTTTTTTTCTTCTGAATGACGGAATTGTAAAATTAATGTCCTCGTCGGTTTATCAATTTTTATTAAAAATATACGGATCAATAAAAAGAATAAAACTGTGTGATATTTCGTACTTATTTCTTTCTTCCGGTTTGTTGACATTTTCTAAAGGGACATGTCCGCCCTAACGATAATCACTTAACCCTTTCAGGGCAGTAAAATGGGAATTGGAGAAATACAAATTTTATAAAAAGATTTCGTTTTTATCTAAAGACATGAAACCCACTAATGGGATTTGGAAAACTGCAGTGCTTGCAATCTGAAAATGTGGCCTGAAAGGGTTAAAACAGAGAAATAAAAGGAAAGCCCGATCGGCAAAGAGGGCAAGACTAACGGGGGGGGGGGGGGTTTATCTTATTTTTTATTACTTTTTAATAGAGACCTAAAAGAGTCCAAGCAAAACAATGGAACACAAGGTCTACTGTACGACTTGTAATCAAACAAAGCAGTGGTACACAGTAATAATAACCATAAGGCTGGCCGTCCACTGGAATCGTTTTCGAACGACCGATTTCGTCAGACCATCGGTCGTCCGACCGGGTCAGACTAGGGGTCGTCCACTGCTTGCGATCTGTCAAAAAAAGTTCATTCTGCTTTTGGAACAAGTGCAGTCCTTTTTTTTCTTTTGTTACTATTATTTTTACTATGCGCTTTGTCTGTAAACCAGTCAAACTATCCCCTAAATCAGGGCATGACGCCGACACTTCAGTGCAGTACTGCGCTCTGATATTCGTTCTCTCTGCCGCTGCAGATTGCCGAAGTGCGGCAATCTGCAGCAAACTGCACCATATTTCACCATCATTTTTACAGTACAAACAGCAACAATATTGCACCGTATGGGGAAATTCAAGATTCAGTGCCCTTCGGGAGGCATGTCAGTGCTTAGTGAATAAACCCCTTTGTGCAGAAGCATTGCTAGTCCCATGCACAAAAGGTGTTTTGGTGAACTTGCATCATGCCTGCATCGTTTATTTTCAATGGGAGTTAAAAAAAACAGCAAAACAAAAACTATTTAACTCCCCTAATGAGTTTGTCAACGTCCATCTTGCCTAATCGTTCTGCACTCCCAGCCTGCAAGGTGAGATCTCCCATCTGCTGTGGTCTCCAGAAGTCGGACGTCTGCCGCAATGGACGATGGTCCCGTTCACATTCATGTTACGGGATCGGACGTGCGACGACAGACAGGGCCGGATTAAGATCTCTATGGGCCTGGAGCTGAAGATTTTGATGGGCTTTTTTTTTTTTGGAATTTAGTGAAATTAAAGCATATTTTAGGTTATCTAATAGTGCAGAAACTGGTATATCTAACCAGGAAGATACTGTGTGAGGAAATTTACATTTCGATTTCAATCATTTACAGCGTGTATAATATTTTTTTCACATTTTATCATCCAAACCTTTGTGGTTATATATTCTATAAAATTGAAATGGGATCCTGAGAAAATATACAATTTTAACCAAAAAAATGAAATATTTCCCTTGTGTTTTGAGGAAGTTGTTTTATGAATAATATGACTATGTATAAACACTGACCTTGCTCCCAGTGTGGGAAATGACAAGGTTAGTAATGGCAGTGGTATTGCTCATTTTTATACGTGACAAATGGACAATGCCATCACTTTGGAACTAAAACTAAGTAGATAGTTTTTCCTGGTTTTCCTTTCTTTCAGATTTTACATGGTCATGTTTGGTATCAATGCAAAGGCCAGACACTGACCTGTCCAATGACACCTCTCTTGACCTTGTGAGGTGTAAAGATTAGTAACGCAGGGTTCCAAAGTCCCCCCAGTGCACTTTGCTGCAGTGCAGGGGTTTAGGTTTTTGGTGTAACAATTCGTAATAACGGATCATGCCATCACCTCCACACTTGAGACGGTGAGTTAGTGCAGCATCATTGTTCACTTTATAATTGAGAAGTGAAAAATATTGCTGTGTTAGAAAGAAAAAATAAATATTTATTATTTTTTTTAAATTAAACATGGTCCTGTTTGGTATCATTGGAAAGGCCATGCTCTAGCCTTTCCAGTGATAACTCCCATATCCCTGTAGCTGCTATAATGTTGGAGTTAATGAGGTCCAAATGTCCATCAATGCAGACATTGTTATTTTTATTCTGGGGCATGGGCCTGGAGCTGCTGCTCCATCTGCCCCTATCGGATGATTGCACCATCGCACGAAAACGGTTCCAGTGGACAGGCCAGCCTCATGTGGTACGGCGGTTCAGTGTCTTTGTGACAAATACGAACAAAGAATGGCAAATAAAGGTTAAATTAATGTTAATAATAAGATAACAGAAGCAAGCTCAGGCGGCCAAAATGACTTGAAAAGGTCCTCATTGCTCGTTTAACATGTATCTCCAACATATCACTAAGTGGGCAACCTATCGGACGGCGGGGGTCAATGTCCAAGGAAGTCTGTGAACCACTATCAAATGGTGTGTGTTGAATATTTGTTTTTGGGAGGGTGGAGCGCCTCCAGCTTTTGCTCTTGGTCCAAACACTTGATCCAATCGGTGGCAGGGGGCGATTTGTGTGCTTCTAATTTGGAGATATTAGTGATTGGGCCACACTGCCCAGGTGTTTAAAGGGACACTACCACAAGCTGTAACTAGATTACTTGTGAAATACAAATATAACCACATGATAAAACACGCTGCTGTGGTTTTTTTTTTATCTGTGCTTACTTCAAACAATTTTAAGTTTTTTCTTTTATATATATATATCTCCTTCAGTTTCTGAATTTTTCCCAGGATGCAAAATCTGCGTAAAAGCTTTACCTTACTGCTCAGGTTTATTCAATCTACAGTATTTACCAGCTAACGAGGTGGAGGAGGGACGGTTTAGATAAGGCAGCAGGATTGTATTGTTCTCCATTCAAACTGAGATAAGAGATGGCAGCTGAATGAGATAAAACAGGGAGCTTTAAAGACTTCTAATCTACCCCCTGGTGATGTCCTTTGAATACATCCCACACAACACAATGATGTGAGTCAGTGATCAACCCATTAACTCCATTCTATGGCCAAAACCACACAGTGAGGAGCAAGTGATGGAAAGATACTGTGGTGGGGGCAGTTTACAACACAAAATATCACACAATGAATGCACCCAGTGACACATATAGAGGAAAATATCACACAATGGATACACCTAGTGACACATATAGAGGAAAATATCACACAATGGATGCGCCCAGTGACACATATAGAGGAAAATATCACACAATGGATGCACCCAGTGACACATATAGAGGAAAATATTTTCTTAACAAACAAGAGAGAAACAAAACACAAGTAAGATCTCCGCAACATAAAATAAACACAATAAAGACGTTTCATTTTTTGGAGGTACTGGCCCTTTAATAAGGAATTTGTTTATTTTTTAAAGGATATTAATGCACAAAAAAATGTAACTTATTGCTGTCATTTGGTGATTGATGAATTCCGCAGCCGCCGACTCTGGTTTGGACCATTATCGTGGTGACGCCCAGCTGTAAGCAGGACGCGAGCGCCTTTACTGTGCTTCCAGATCAGCAAGGTCACTGCCGATGGCTCGTTTCATTGCTCAAACTATAATTCAGTGTCCGTCATGTAGTGGTTGTGCTTGCAGTGCGTTTCAAAGTGATCTTGCACATGAAATGTTCTCCTAAACCCATTAAATGTCCTTGTTTTTTTCTGATCAATGGGCTTGAAGGGACCATTACCCCTTCCTAATGGCATGTAAAGAATTGAGCTCCTTGGTGCTAAATAAAAGGGTGTGAGTGCCGCCGAGATGCATGGGATGCTAACGCGACGATTTCTAAAAATTCATGTGCTTTATGATGTTTTTCCCATTTTTAGCTGTTTTTCGTCTCGGGGATTATTGATCTTCTTTCACGCTGATATGAAGCACACTTTTATACAGGAGGCAGAATGTCAGGGAGACGGCTCTGAGGATCTGGGTTAGTTCAGCACCTTTGGCTACAGACGTTTGATGGTATTAAACTGCAACAACACCCAGCCAAAATCTCCTTGACAGGAGCGCAGAACTGCAAGGAGATCTACTGTTTGGAAGATATTTAAAGGGATGTATCATTGAATAATAGGGTTCCCTTCTTTCACCATTTTATATAATTGAGCAGATGCTGCTGCTGTCAGCCTCCGCCCAATTGTTTTTTTCATATCCTTTTTGTTTGTTGATTTTTACTCACCTTTTGTCCCTTGCCGGACGCAGCTCCTCCTCTTCATTCCCGAACCCGGGAATCCCCAAAGCTTTTTAACGCAATTTGCAAACCTTTGACTCTTGCGTAATGCAGGAAATGCAGATTGCGCAGCGCTATGGACTTGCGCACTTTACGTACTCAAGTTCCGTAGAGCGATGGATTGGAGTTGAGCGCATGCACAGATCCGATCCATCGGCTGCCTCTCTGAGAACGCTCACTACGGCCATTTGTTTCAGAGAAGGTGACCCCGGCATGCTCTCTGCATGGTGACGTCAATAGTGACCGGCAGCTGGGAAATTAAAAATCACAGCTACTGGTGACACTGGGTGGGGTGGAGGAAACTCCACTTCACCCTGCATTTTCACCCATTAGGGGGGCACGCCTCACAGAGGTGTGCATTCGTTTCGTAACTAATCTCCGTTCGTTAATTTGTATTTCAGAAGTACTTCCGAAATAATGAAATGATTTCATCCGACTCGAAACGAAATGGTATAGAATGAAATTGACTCGTTACACTGTTTCACGAGAGAACCATTGATTGCCTGATTCCTGAACAGGATTTGATTTGTTTTTTATTTAGTGACCCGAAATTCGATTCAACATCAAATATCGAATCAATCCCAAATTACAAGTACAAACGACATTATGAAACAAATCCGTTTCATTTGACTGTTTCACAAAGCACCCTGTCCCTGTAAATTAGCCTGTGGTGCTGAATCTGTTGTCAGCACTAGTGATGAGCTGTTCAGTTCGATCAGTTCGGAGTTCGATTCGAACATCGGCAGTTCGAAAGTTCGCAAACTTTGAACTTTTTGGCGTGTTCGAGTTCTAAAAAAAATATTTTTTGAATAAGTATAATAAATACTAAAAAATCTAGAAATAAAGAGACTCTTTACTGCAGAATATTATAAGCAACAGTTTATTAGATATTGAATTAAAAACTAATGTCTAGGTGCAAAGATTCTCACCTCTAAATGACCTGTGCTCTCAAACTGGGTAAACAACAGGTGTTTAATTAGTGTTTGGAAATAACATGTACTTCTGATTAGTCCGGTCTCATGATTTTGATACATTGTATGCAGACTGGGAGTGCTAGGTGTCATGTGTGGGTCTGTGATGGCGATGTTTCTATACATCCTACAAATCCGCCACTTCACGGGCAGGTTATGGGGACCTCCTAGGCACGATATTTGAAGGAATTTTTCATTTGTATTTTTAACCCTTATTTCATGGAAAACTCACTGTCCCTTTTAAAAACTTTTTTTAACTTTTTGTCCTTGTTTCCTGTCCCCCAGGGCACTACCCGGACCCCCATACACCTTTTATGGCAAATATTTAGCATATATGCCCTCTTGGAGGGCACTCTAAAATTCGAACTTTGAGACCCATTGACTTGTATTGAGTTCGTGTTCGAGTTCGAATTCAAACTTTTGAAAAGTTCGAGTGCGAACCGAACTCGGGGGTGTTCGGCTCATCCCTAGTCAGCACTACAGGCCGATAGATGGCTCAATATTTTACCCTAGCTTGCCGTTAATTGCAAGATTTGATTTGTTTTTATTTAGTGATCCTAAATTCGACTTGATATCGAATCGATCCCAAATCACAATGGGTTTTTTAGTGATCCGAGATAAATAACGAAAACTAAATTATTTTGAAACGAAGCAAATTTTTCAGCCGTGCACGCCTCTACCTCACATCCTGACCAGTTTACTCATCTTGACCTCTCAATTGTTTGAGTGTTTCTTTAACGATGTTAACCCCTCGCTCCCTAACACTTTCTGTGCACACTTTCACATGTAGTCATTGCTAATGGCTTTTGATCACTTTTATTCTACAATATCCCCAAATAACATGAACCAAATGGCTTTAGAAGAAAGTAAGAATAACAGCCGAACGGAAGGCAATAGAGAACATTGAATGATTCCATTTAGTGCTGCTTGAATAATTTAGCTTCATTTAAACTTTATAAAAATGTAAAGGCTGCTCAGAGCGTCTCGTTTGGGAACCCGCTGTGAATTCAATCATCTAAATTGCTCTTTTTCCAAATTGAACCAGCTCCACCCTGAGCAGACTCCGCATTATATCGTCTTCTATAAACCAGCGGTGAATTAATCGCACGGAACTCATCCTGTCTATCCAGACTAGAGCTGGGTATGTTTTTTTGGGTTGTACAGAGACATTTCTTTAAAACATGCTCGTGGATAGACCTTACAAAACGATCTCTTTGGAATCCGTCAATGCTACAAATCTGAGAAGTAGGGTTGTGCATGGCTGAAAAATTCAATTTGTTTAGTTTCATTTGGTTACGTTTTTAAATAATTTGGTTTTCGTAATTTCGTTTCGTATTTCGTTTCATTTCGAATCGATTTGAAATTTCAAATCGATTTCAAATGCGATAGTTCATTTTCAAATTTTTCTTTTATGATGATGACAGTGTAAAACGAAATAAATTTGTTATATACCATTTCGTTTCGAATTCGTATCAATTTGTTATTCGGAAGTACTTCCGAAATACGAATTATCAAATTTCGTTCCAAATTCCGAATTTTTCTGAAACGAATGCACTTCTCTACTGAAAAGGAGATGTGCGTGCGAACAAAACGAGAATAATAAAAATGTAAAAACTCGGCCCGTCGTATCCATCTTGAGGTTGTACTGTTACTGTACACAGGGATACATAAACACTGACAGAGGCTGAAACAAAGGCAAAGACGCTGACCGAGACAGAGATACTGAAAGACGCAAAGGGACATACACTAAACAAGCGAGGATAACAAAAACACTGATAGTGTTAAAGGAGCAGAGAATGAAAAAGACCATGGCTGCCATCAAAATTCTTGGGGCTCCTTTCTGACCCACTGGTCGCCCCACCCCCTTTCCCTCACCTGCCCATATCCGTAAACTAATTAAAAATATAACATTTTTATTCCTCTTCGGCTTGCCTGATTTTATAGGGAGCGGGCTGAATCCCTGGTGGTCCAGCAAGGAGATAAAAAGTGTTCCCTGTTGGGTGAACGTTTGTCTTCACCTCTACCTGGTGCAGACCATACTAATCAATCTCTCCATGATGAGTTAGAGTGCTCTGACCGTCCCCAGATCAGCGGCCCACCGGGAAATTTGTTAGAATCTTGGTGGGCCAGTACGGGTGGCATGGAGGGGCTTTTAAACAGGCTGCACACGATTTGGGACCACTGTAATGCTGTTGCTGCTCCACAAAGTGAGTAAATTGCGGCCATTATCTTTTTCAGCGTTCTTCTATTATTTATACCAGCATCGGGAAAATAAAGCGATCTTTAAATTGACGATCTCCACTGAACTCCGACTGACACAACCACGACAAACCACAGCAGAAACATTGATGGAGACAATGGTGGAAACTGGTGACCGCCGGCTGCTGTGGAACTTCCCTAGGTAGTGATCCTTCCTGCGCAGCGCTAAGCAATCCGATACTGAAGTGATCAAGGTTTCTTCTTTCTCAAAGTGATTCTAGCGTTACGTTCTGCAGGATTTGGACTTGCAGCTGCATTCAAAACAACATAACTTTATAACTTCAGCCTGTCATGTAACCTTTCTAAATGCCAGGCATCTGCGTCCTGACATAATGTATCGCCAGCAGCACTATGCGCTCCTCTGAGCCCTCCCTGCCAGCTGCCTGCAATGTTCCATTACCTTCCACCCTTATACCCGCCTGATATATGACTTTCTTAATGAACCCTTCAAACTGCTGGGAAGCACAGAGAGGCCCTGCTCCTGTATTATACCGGCCGTGCACTGCTAGGAACAATAACCCGTGACTTTCATTTGCGGAGTACACCTGTTACTGCTATATATACATACACTGTATAACTACTGCACTTACTGCACCTCCCTCTACTGTAATGTGACCTGTAAAGCGCTGAGTACACCTGTTACTGCTATATATACATCAGTGACGTGCGGTGAGGTCAAAGGCTGGTGAGGCACGGACTAGTATCAGAGCCAGATATACACAGGTTATGTAGGTTCAGGTTCAGTGCTCCCAAGGATCTGGCTGCAGTCAGTCCTGCTTACCAGGATCTGGCTGCTCTCTCAGGGTTTCCCCAGGATCTTTTTGCTGCTCTCAGGGCTTCCCAGGATCTTTTGCTGCTCTCCAGGATGTGCCTCCAGGCACACAGCCCCGCGGCATGTCCCCATGTCGGACGAGGACAGTCACATGACTGTCCTGTGTCAATCAAAGCATGGGAGGCCTGCTGGTCGAAGCAATTCCATTGGTCAAAGCAATTCCATTGCTTTCAGTGCCTCTCTGAGGCACTGAAAAGCATAGATTCAGGAAGTAGGCAGTGCCAGATGTGCACTGCAGACTTCAATGAATCTATTAGCCAGCTTGAGCTACTCAAATTGTGTAGGCTCAGAGCAGGCTGCCACTGCTGTGTGATGATCACACAGCAGCCGGCAAACTGAAGAAAAAAGCGAAGGAGCGGAGACAGACGGCAGGGGGGCGCGGAGCAGGTGAATATGTGAACATTTTTTTTAAAATAGCAGCAGGTTTTATTTTAAAAATTTACAGTCCCCACTTAACGGAATTGTGGCAGGTGAGGCCCTGCCTCACCTGCCGCCCCTGACTGCACGTCCCTGATATACATACACTGTATAACTACTGCACTTACTGCACCTCCATCTACTGTTATGTGACCTGTAAAGTGCTGAGTACACCTGTTACTGCTATATATACATACACTGTATAACTACTGCACCTCCCTCTGCTGTAATTTGACCTGTAAAGTGCTGAGTACACCTGTTACTGCTATATATACATACACTGTATAACTACTGCACTTACTGCACCTCCATCTACTGTAATGTGACCTGTAAAGTGCTGAGTACTCCTGTTACTGCTATGTATACATACACTATATAACTACTGCACTTACGGCTCCTCCCTCTGCTTTAATGTGACCTGTAAAGTTCTGAGTACACCTTTTACTGCTATATATACACACACTCAGGGGCGTCGCTACGTGGGGCAGGGGGTGCGGCCCGCACCAGGTGACACCCGCCCTTAGGGTGACACCGTCACCCTAAGGGCGGGTGTCTCACCCTGCGCCGCGTGTTCGCTCCCTGTGAGCGTCCGAAGCTATGCAGCTTCGGCGCTCGCCTGGGGGAAACACGTCACCAGCCGAGTTCTCGCGAGATGTGCAGTACAGACGCACTTTCTGACGGAAGACGCAGTAGTGGCCACACAGTCCATTTATGTGACTGACATTATTTTTGCGGACGTTGCGTTGGCATTGTGGACGTGGGGCACTCTGCACGTCCGTTATAGCGTTTTGCGCTATTGCCTAACCTGCGTCCGTTTGCCGTGTCTGTCATGCGTCCGCACTTCAGTGCGGACGTACTTCGTGTGTGGGGCTCCATTGTTCAGAAAAAAATCCCCTGGACCTATCAGGAAGGGGGAACATGACTGATGGCCGGTGCCTGTCAATCAAGTAAAGATCTGGATAGGCATTGGTGGAGGTTTGCAACAATGTTTCTCTTACCTGGCTTTATATTCATCTGTTGGGGGAGTGTTCTGTCTCTTGTTTCCTGACAGCGTGAGAGGTGCAGTAAAAAGATTCAGTGCTACCTGGGGATAGAGAGAAAAAAAGGGGAAATTGTTTTTATTCTGACTCCGATCGTTGTATAGCGATTTATCCCTTGCATAGACCTCTTTGCCTGGCCTGTATAAGTAGATGCAATCACCGAGGACAATCCTTATCAGATAGCTGAACTCACCAAAACACTGTTTCTTTCCACGACTTGCTTTATTCCGTACATCAGGTTACAGCAGATCACAGGATACAGCAGATGATGGAATTATAGGTTTTTTGCGGTCAAAAGATGATTCTGTCCTAACATGAGGATGAACATACATGTGCTGCTGGATAACTACACCATGCTGCAGCTCTTACAAGAAGGAAGGGTGGAACTAAACACACACAGGAAGTGCATCATCATAAAGCGAGGGAGAAAAGAAGAAAAACATGTACAATACAGAAAGACCACTAGGTGGCAGCATAAGGCAACATAAGGATATCTATACACTATAAATCCCCATCTAAATGAATAACTGTAACAGCACACTCCCCGTCTGGCATTGAAAATGTCACTATATATACATCATAACGGTAGTTATGCAAGTGCAAATAACGACAGTGTAATTTGCTAGATGTCTTGAAAACCTAAGTAAGTTCAGTCTCCAAGCGGTAAGAGCAAAATAAGTTCCGTGATAGGTCTGATAAAAGTCTTTACAGTTCCTTGTCTTGCGACCTTCACCTCCACCTTACGTACCTTACCATCATTGCTAGAGATGCTCTTTTTAATAAGTCCCATAGGCCACTCTATCCTTTCGGCTTGCTGGTCCTTGAGAAGAACGAGATCTCCAACTTGAACGTTCGGGTTCAGGCGTTGCCATTTCCTGCGTCCTTGCAGAGTGGAAAGATACTCCATCTTCCAACGATTCCAGAAGCAGTTGGCAAGGTGTTGTACTCGCTTCCACTGGTCGTAGCACATTTTTCCTGCTTTAAAGTTTCCAGGTGGAACAGGAACAGTCCCGAGTTTCTGGGTAAGAAGAGTAGCTGGAGTAAGGATGGTTGGGTTCTCTGGATCTGTAGACACTGGAACAAGTGGTCTAGAATTGATTATGGCAGATGCTTCTGCCAGGAAGGTGATTAGAATCTCATGGGTGAGTCTTGTGGAGTTCAAGTCCATAAGCATTGAGTCCAGTATTTTACGTGTAATGCCTATCATTCTCTCCCATGAACCACCCATGTGGGAAGAATGAGGAGGATTGAAAATCCATGTACAGCCCTTTTCAGCTAACAGGTCTTGGATAGGCCTTGAGTTAAGCTGTAACTCTCGACAGGCTCCAACGAAATTAGTTCCACAATCAGATCTCAATGTCTTGACTGGACCTCTGATGGCGAGGAATCGTCTTAGGGCATTAATGAAACTTGAGGTATCCATAGATTCTATTACTTCGATGTGTACTGCACGCACACTCATACAGGTGAACATCACTGCCCATCGTTTACTATTTGCTTGGCCACCTCGAGTTCTGCGGGCTGTTACCATCCATGGTCCAAAGACGTCCAGACCGACATGAGTGAAGGGTGGGTCAGTGCTTACTCTGTCAGCTGGCAAATCCGCCATTTGCTGTTGCTGCTGTTTCCCTCTCAGTTTGCGGCACTGAACACAGCTGTGCAGTGTAGCTGTAATCTGTCTTTTTGCTCCTACAATCCAAAAGCCTGCAGCTCTTATGGCACCTTCTGTGAAGTGTCTACCTTGGTGCTTAACCCCCTCATGGTAGTGCCGTATGAGCAAAGTGGAGACGTGGTGGCGAGCAGGTATGATGAGAGGATTCTGTTCTTGCTCTCCCAACTTAGCCTTGTTTAAACGTCCACCGACCCTTAGCATGTCATTACTGTCGATGAATGGGTTCAAATTAGCAATTGGACTGTTTCTTAGAACGTCCGTCTTGTCACAAATGCATTTAATTTCTGAGCCGAAGACTTCCTGTTGTACACTGCGTATTATGATCAGTTCGCCTTCAGCAATATCCTTGCAGAAAGAAACCTTTGGCACGTGTGCCAACCTTGACAGTGAGCCTCTGCGGGCTTCGTGTGGAAGCAGTGTGCAATATGGACTAACCTCGCGATGGTGCGTACAAGCCTTGTCCACTTGGAGAAACGTTCAAAGCGTTGACAGCCCAAGACGAGTCTTTGTGCAGTTCTGGTGAGAAGAGTCTTAACCTCAGGACGAATATCTGGATCTTCGTCAGGATTTTGAAGACCAAAGACGTCAGCTGTTGTTTCTTCTGGATGAGCCAGCAGGAAATCAGGACCTGTCAACCAAGAAGAATTTGCGAAGACACTTGTGGACACTGGCCTGGTGGCATGATCTGCAGGATTAAGTTCGGATGGAACATAATGCCATTGTTCAGGCTTAGATGTTTTCCTGATTCTTTCTACACGGTTGCTGACATAGACATAGAAACGTTTAGTCTGGTTGTATATGTAGCCTAAAACGACCTTGCTATCTGTGTAGAATTTGATGTCGTCCATCTGAACGTCTAGTTCTTGTAGTACGAAATCTGCAACTTCTACGGCTAGCACAGTCCCACAAAGTTCAAGCCTGGGAATTGTGTGTTCAGGCTTAGGTGCTAACTTAGCCTTCCCAAACAGAAATCCTATGTGGGTTTGATTGGAGGAGTCTCTTACCTTAAGGTAGGCGACAGCTGCTATGGCCTCTGTAGATGCATCTGAGAAGATGTGAAGTTCCTTTCTCTGACTTGTGGCAAGAGAAGCTGGAGTGTAGCAGCGTGGTATGTGAATTCCATCTAAGGCATGTAGAGATTGCTTCCAGGAATTCCATTTTGGAAGCTTGTCTACTGGTAGTGGAGCATCCCAATCTGTAATAGTCTCTGAGAGCTGTCTAAGTAAGGATTTACCCTGTATGGTAATGGGAGCCACGAATCCCACTGGATCGTATAAACTGTTCACCACCGACAGAACACCACGTTTGGTAAATGGCTTGTCTGCAGAGCCGACTTGGAAGCCGAAGGTGACCTTTAATAAGTTCCACCGCAGGCCTAGGCTTCTCTGTACGGGTGGCATGTCCATTCCCAGATTTAAGTCCTTAAACCCTGTGGCATAGTCACCAGGTTGAAAGGCCTTCATGACAGCAACACTATTTGAAGCAATCTTGTGTAGTCTGAGGTTAGCTTCAGAAAGCATACCTTGTGTCCTTTGGAGCAGGTCTATGGCTTCTTCATTTGTGGGTAAGGATTTAAGTCCGTCGTCCACGTAGAAGTCTCTCTCAACGAAGTGTCGAGCATCTTCTCTATACTCCTTTTCTCCGTCAAGAGCAGTCCTTCGTAGACCATATGTTGCAACAGCAGGTGAGGGACTATTTCCGAAGACGTGTACCCTCATGCGGTATTCAATCATCTCATTGTCCATGTTGTTGTCACGGTGCCACAGAAACCTCAGGAAGTTCCTATGGTCTTTTTGTACAATAAAACAATGAAACATTTGTTCAATATCAGCAGTTATGGCGACTGGCTCCCTTCTGAACCTCATGAGTACACCTACGAGGTTATTGGTCAGGTTAGGACCAGTGAGAAGAACATCGTTCAGGGATATGCCTTGATGCTTGGCACTGGAGTCAAATACTACCCTGATTTGTTTTGGCTTACGTGGATGATATACTCCGAAGAAAGGCAGGTACCAGCACTCCTCATGTTCTCGAAGAGGTGGAGCTGGTTCAGCGTGATTATTGTCAAAGATCCTTTTCATAAAGGCGATGAAATGGTCCTTCATTTCAGGTCTGTTCTTTAGTGTTCGTTGTAGGGACTTGACTCTGGATAAAGCTTGTTCACGATTGTTTGGGAGTTTGACCCTTGCAGCACGAAGAGGTAATGGTGCTACCCAGCTGTTAGACTCATCCTTGAAGAATTCTTTGTCCATTACTTTGATAAATTCTCTGTCTTCAACTGATAAAGCTGTTTTGTTGTCATCGCTTGTAGTACAAAACACTGTGGTACCTAGGTTGTCATCATAGAGGATAGGAGTGACGTCGGACACGCAGATAATGTCAAGAGGCTTCTCCTTTACGTCATAATGGTGAGGACACGGTTTGAAGTGGGATACACATCCGTTTCCTAACACGTGAGTTTTGAATGAGTGGATCTCAGATGACGTGTGCATTTTGTCCAAGCATACATTGCCCACTATTACCCAGCCCAGGTCAAGTCTTTGTGCATAAGGGGCATCGTCTGGTCCGTCGCACTGTTCGCGTACTTTATGTACTCTGAGAATGTCTCTTCCTAGCAGGACCAAGATTTCAGCATTCATGTCCATTACTGGAATCTCATCTACAAGATGCCTTAAGTGCGGATGGTGATATGCAGCCTCTGGAGTAGGAATCTCTTCCCTTTCGTCTGGTATCTGGTCACATTCAACTAATGTTGGTAGGGGTATTCCCTCTCTCCCCTTGACGTGAGAGACCATGAACCCGTTGGCCCTTCTGCCGAAAGTCTCTACGCGACCAGAACAGGTTCTGAGAGTATACGGTGTTACGTGTCCCTTTATGCCGAAGATCTCAAAGAATTTAGGCTTAACAAGCGATTTGTTGCTCTGTTCATCTAATATGGCATACATCTTCGTGGCTTTCTCCGGTTGACCCTCTGGGTATATCTTGACTAGGCATACCTTGGCACAGCATTTGTAATCTAAGCCTTCTCCGCAGATTTCCGTGCATGAAGAAGAAATATTCCCTATAGCTGGAGCATTACCTTGTTGCTCCCCGCCATGATTTGAGACAGGTGCAGAGGTAGGTAGCTGCTGTGGGTTGTCTGGAAGTGGAGTAGGGTGCATAGCTGTAACATGTCTGTCGCTGCTGCATTCTGTGCACTTGATGACAACTTTACAGTCTTTAGCAAAATGTCCGTAAGAGGCACAGCACCTGTAGCATACCCCAAGTTTTTGAAGAATCTCCCTGCGCTCTTGTAAAGTCTTTACCCTAAGGCCACGACATTTCTTTAAAGGGTGAGGCTTCTTGTGAATAGGGCACTGACGATTAGGGTCTTTATCGCTATCACCTGAATCCCTCTGGTTTGCACGAGAGGACACGGGTGGTGAGATGTCTGTCCTTTTAACAGATATTGTTCTATTAAAGTCTCTACGTTTAGCCGCTGTGTTATCATACCTTGATGAGGATGCTGGTGATGATGATGAAGCTGGCAAGTTGGTTTCGCTGAAGCTGAAGCTGGGGTCGTTTCTTGTCCAGGCTTGTTCGCTGATGAACCTGCAAAAATATGAGAATGGAGGGAAGGATACGTTATAGTCTCTTTTGTATCTTGAGCCGTGTTGCGCCCATTTCTCTTGCAGGCCGTATGGCAGTTTAGACGCCACTGGATTGACACCATGAGCAGTGTCCAGGAAGCTTAGTCCAGGTAGACGTGGGTCTGTCTTTGCCAACTCTAGCTCCATGAGGAGATCACTCAGTTCTTGGAGCTTGCGATAGTCCTTGTTACCTATTTTTGGGAAGTTTTGCAGTCTCTTGAACAGAGCGCCTTCTATGGCTTCAGCGCTGCCATATGCTTGCTCAAGTCTTGCCCACGCAGCAACGAGACCTGCATCCGGGTGCTCAACATGTACTGTTCTCAGTCTTTTAACACGATCTGTGGATTCTGCCCCAGCCACTTTATGAGCAAATCAAGTTCCTCCTTGGTAGTAAGGTTCAGATCAGCAATAGCAGCCTTGAAGGTTGATCTCCAGGCCTGTAGCTCTCTGGACAGTCGTCGAACCTTGAGAGGCTTGTGTTAATGAGCTCTCGGCGTATCATATATCTGGCGAAGTCAGTCAAGTCTGATCTCTCACTCTTTGGTGCCAAAGTAACTTGAGGAACCGCTTGCGTGTTAAAGTTCTCTGGTGATGAAGGGTGAGGTTTACCAGGATAAAATGACGTTGCAAGAACGTTTAACTTTGGTGTAGTCTCTAAGGCTTCTGCTGGCTGCTGCTTGAGCTGCGGCTTGTCACTGGGATTCACCTTGCTGGCAGACTGAGTTGATGTGATTTGCTGCGTAGATGTTCTTGTGTTGTGGGCTGGAGGAGGCTCAGGCATTTGGAGCTGAGAGGTCTCTGCGTTGAGAGTCAGAACAGTGTTGGGAGGAGGTACAGGAGATGACTGTGTATTGTTGCAAATGTTATGCTGTAAAACGTATTTGCTAGTGCGTTCGACTGGGTCTTCCAGTTCTGCTGGGATAGGGCAGTCTGCATTAGTACTTGTCCCATTGCTTCTTCGAGGACCTTCAGCCTCGCTACGGCAGCTGCTTCCTCCTTTTCCATTTGCAGAATCTTGATTTGGGATTCCGTCTTTGCTTCTAACTCTGCTTGGCGGGCTTCTAACTCTGCTTGGCGGGCTTTGCTGTGAGCTTCTAACTCTGCTTGGCGGGCTTTGCTGTGAGCTTCTAACTCTGCTTGTTTTTTAGCAAAGGAGCCTTGCACTTTCTTTGACTCCGCATCAGCGCGGGCCTCTATTAGCTTGTCGCTTAACGTTGAATGTCTGGAGCGAGAGGATCTGGAAGAATGTGCAGTGTGCTTGGTTGATGTGGATCTGTGCGATCTGGTCTCTTGCAGTTGAGCAATGCGGAATTCTGCCCTTTCTTTGGCAACTTGCACTAGGAGGTCTCTTTGTTGGTTTAGTGCATCAGTCTTGGTCAGTTCTGCTGAAAAGTCTTCCATATTAGAGTCCTGCAAGAAGTCTGTGTATTTTTCTGACAGCCTCTGGTAACGTTTATATGCAGCAGACAGACGATCTATAGAGTCTCTTAATTCAGCTGGGTTATCATTAAATTGTGGTAAAACTGACATGCATTGTGACGTTCTGTCCCACAGGTCTGTCAGATTGCTGCAGAGCTCATCTCTAGTGTATTCATAGTTTTTCTCTGAGTTTCTGTGTCGGTTTTATTGTGCGTTTGGGTTTTACACTCTGTTCGACAAACTCTGCAGAATCTGCTCCTTGTACGTCTGCAGGTTCAGGGACGTGATGAATCTGCGTCGGTTCAGCCATAATAGAGTGCACAGAACCTTGTCTGGACATTTTATACGTTTTTGCAAAAAATAGTACTGTCTCTTAAAAAGATGAACGACAGCTTAGACAGGCAGGTAACACCGTTAAATGCAGAGAAACCGTTTTCAATATTCAGTCAGATGCAGTATAAGTGAGATGCAGTAAGCTTGTGCGATCATGTGCTTCCCCAAGATGGCTGATGGCACTGAGCTTGATTGCAGATTAAACACACACACATGTGCTTCCATAAAATGGCCGATGGCACTGAGCTTGATTGCAGATTAAGCACACACATATATAATAGCAGTCTGTAGGATTCTACACATCTTTTGACTGTAGGATTCTACTCATCTTTTGACTGTAGGATTCTACTCATCTTTTCTTTAGGATTCTACTCATCTTTTGACTATTCTGACTCCGATCGTTGTATAGCGATTTATCCCTTGCATAGACCTCTTTGCCTGGCCTGTATAAGTAGATGCAATCACCGAGGACAATCCTTATCAGATAGCTGAACTCACCAAAACACTGTTTCTTTCCACGACTTGCTTTATTCCGTACATCAGGTTACAGCAGATCACAGGATACAGCAGATGATGGAATTATAGGTTTTTTGCGGTCAAAAGATGATTCTGTCCTAACATGAGGATGAACATACATGTGCTGCTGGATAACTACACCATGCTGCAGCTCTTACAAGAAGGAAGGGTGGAACTAAACACACACAGGAAGTGCATCATCATAAAGCGAGGGAGAAAAGAAGAAAAACATGTACAATACAGAAAGACCACTAGGTGGCAGCATAAGGCAACATAAGGATATCTATACACTATAAATCCCCATCTAAATGAATAACTGTAACAGCACAGTTTTATTATGGCGGCTACTTCTTTGGAGAGTTTGATGGAGCAGTTGAGAGAACATGCTGCAGCCCGGGGTGCTTCTTTGCAAGACCTAATGGTGGAGGCCATGGCGCCGTCCCGTGAGAGGTCCCCTGAAGAGAGAGTTGAAACGCGACAGCGGAGGATGGAGAGGCGTTCGAAACCCTCGGCGCGGTTGAGCCCAAGTCCCCTGAAGATTCGTGGAAGGAGAAGAAAGGGAGAAGTTTTAGCCGCAAATGATCCTGGTTCCCCTTCCTCTGACGGTTCTATTGTTATGGATACCCCGCAGAGGGCCCCCCCGTGCTGGGTTGAGACGGCGCAGCGTACGTTGGCTTCCCCGGTTGTTGCAGGTCATCAGGACGAGGGTGAGAGGGAAGAAGAGGAGGTGCGCACCCAACAAGATGGCCGACGGCTGCAGAGATCCAGGAGCCCACGTGCGCAGCAGGCGCTTCCGGTGGAGAGAGAAGGTAGAGCGTCCACTTCCGCTCCCAGGCCCCCTCCTGCTCGGTGCAGGCCGGCCGCGTCACGGCCGGCGCGTCGGGCACGCCCACAAAATGGTGGCGCCCGTTGGAAGAACGCTGAAACGCGGCAGGGAGCCAATTCGGATCGGAGGGGAGGCGAGAATTCGGCGGCAGTGGCTGGGAGGAGATCAGCGCTGCTATCCAGGCCCTCTGGAGAAATTGTGGTGAGACTGGAGAGTCCTGATTGGCGCTCTCAGGCTGGGAGTGGCCGGATTCCTGGTGCTGGTGGGAGACAAGAGGTGCCGGGTCGTGCGGGAAGAGGTGGAACGGTTCGATCATCGCTGGCGCCTGAGGTCCCGGTGGTTGCTGAGGGTCCATCTCTCCTATTGGCTGCACGTGAGTCTGACCTGGGGTCGGTTGCGGGCTCGCCGAGCGTTGCGGGTGGCAGGGAGGCCACCTGTGCTGGTTCATTACCGACGGGGTTAATGGAGACCCTGGTCGCGGCTGTTCGGCGCTGGCAGGACAAGTCGGTGACTAGTGCTAATGTGATTGCGCCCGGTTTGAATGTGGGGATTTCTACTTCAGCTAAGGTGGTACCTGGGCATGGTATAGCACAAGGAGTGGGGCAGCTGGGGATGCTTGGAGCCGGCGGTGCGAACGTGCCTGGATTGGTGGGAGAGCTAGGATCGGTGGTCAGCGGGAGCTTGGAGGCTTCAGGGGCTCACAGCGTTGGGAGTTCGGGGGTCTCTGCGCTGGCTCCGGCAAGTGCGCTGGTGGCGAGTGCTGGTGGGTTAGTAGTGCCTGCCTCAACGGTTTCGGCTGCACCCTCCCTAGTGGGAGTTCCGGGCGCGGCGGCGACGGTCCTCAATACGGCTGGTGGCGGGTGTCTGGGGCTATCCGCGGGGTCAGTTTTGGTGGCGGCGGCTCCTGACGTGAAGCTATATGGGTCTTGTGAGTTATCTCCAATGGGTCTTCAAGTAACTAGTGAGATACGGGAAAAAATCTGGAAGGGCGAGTATGTGGATGTGCTCACATTAATTTCAATAGATAGGGAAACGGTAGACCGCCCAAGGTGGCCTGATCCTTTTGTGGAAGAAAAAGAAAAAGACAAATTGAAGACACTGCCTCCAACGTTTGGTAATTGGCTTCAAGGGTTTTTAGCCTACTGTGCGATTCTATGCGAAAAGTTTCCAGAGCGCAGCATGGCTTTATTCGCTTACATTGATTTGATATGGGGAGCGTATAAAATCTACAGTGGGCAGTGCTGGTTCCGCTATGACCAGCAGTTTCGGCAGAAGTTAGCGGTACGCCCGGGGATGCGGTTTGATGTGCAGGATACGAACCTATGGCTGTTACTTATAACGCCTAATCGGCTTGCGGTGGCTCCCTTTCCAGGATCCGCAGCACCTAGAACCCCGGGAGTGCCTGCGGGGAACGGAAAGGGGTGGTGTTGGCTCTTCAATGAGTCCACCTGCCGTTGGTCCTCAAATTGTAAATTTCTACATGAATGCTCGCTCTGTGGGGGTTCCCACCCGGCGTTTAGGTGCTTTAAAAAAGGCCAGGCTCCAACTCTCAGACCTTCCGGGAGGGGACAGTTTGGTCGGCGGGATAACACCGGTAACCGTGCGGGCTCTGCTGCCCTGGCTCGACAGGTATTCTAATCGGCGGAGTGCGAAGTTATTGCTGGAAGGCTTTCGGGATGTTTTTGTGATTCCGCATGTTTATTCAGACTTTCCTCAGTTTTCCCGGAATTTGATTTCTGCTGGGCAACACACAGAAGTGGTGGCTAACAAGTTGGCAGGTGAGGTACGGCTGGGACGGATGGAGGGTCCTTTTGCGGAGCTTCCCTTTCCCAGTCTACGTGTGTCTCCATTGGGCGTGGTGCCCAAGAAGGAGGAAGGCAAGTTCCGTCTGATCCACCACCTGTCCTATCCAGCCGGGTTTTCGGTTAACGACGGCATTGGCAAGGATGATTGCCGGGTGCGGTATTCCTCGTTTGACGAGGCGTTACAGCTTGTGCGGGACGCGGGGCCGAGTTGTTTGCTTGCTAAGGCGGACGTGGAATCGGCTTTTCGTTTGTTGCCAATTAGGCCGGATTGTTACCACTTGCTGGGCTGTGAGTTTCGGGGTAGCTACTACTATGATCGGTGTCTCCCCATGGGCTGCTCAATTTCTTGTTTTTATTTCGAGTTATTTTCTTCGTTTTTGCACTGGGTAGTGTGTCAGCGAGCGGGGCGAAACTCGGTGGTCCATTATCTCGACGATTTTCTGTTTGTGGGACCGGCGAGTTCGGGCAATTGCGCGGAGTTGCTGCAGGTTTTTCGGGATGTGTCTGGGGAGTTTGGGGTGCCTCTGGCGGAGGAAAAAACGGAAGGTCCTAGCCGTTTGATCGCTTTCCTGGGTATTGAAATCGACACAGTGCTACGAGTTTTTTGGCTACTGGAACAGAAGATTAAGGTTCTGCTGTGTCTGGTGGTCAGGGCCCGAGGAGTCGCAAAATTGAGGCTGTCGAAGCTTCAGTCGTTGTTGGGTCACCTGGCATTTGCATGCCGGGTGATGATTATGGGCCGGGCTTTTTGCCGGAGATTGTCACTGGCATCCGCAGGAATTCGGGCAGCGCACCATTTTGTGCGGATCACCAGTTCTTTGAGGGCTGACCTCGTCGTATGGCAGTCCTTGTTGCTGAATTACAATGGGCTGACGTATTGGGAAGAGGCGGAGGCGGACAACGGGTCCATCGAGCTTTTTGCTGATGCGACAGGGGCACACGGATTTGGGGTGTATTTTCAGGGTGACTGGTGCGCACAAGCTTGGCCTCCGGAGTGGTCCTCTTCAGACATAATTCGGAATCTAACCTTTTTGGAGCTGTTCCCGCTGTTGGTGGCCCTGGAGCTGTGGGGGGAGCGTCTGGCTAATAGGCGGGTGGTGTTCTGGACAGACAATCTGGGTGTGGTTCAGGTGGTGAATCGCTCGTCGTCCAGTTCCCCTCCTGTTTTGGCCCTTTTGCGTCGCCTGGTGCTGCGCTGCCTCGAGCGTAACGTATGGTTGCGGGCTAGGCATGTTCTGGGCGTACAGAATGTGGTTGCTGACGCTCTCTCCCGGTTCCAGTGGGATCGTTTTTGGCAGGTGGCTCCGGGAGCGGCAGAAATTGGGACCCCTTTTCCTCCGTGGCTCTGGACCTTCGCTGGACTGAAGAGATTATTGGAAGGTTCTCTATCAGCGGCATCTTGGAGCTCATATTCTCAGGTCTGGCGGGCGTGGGGGTTGGTGGCAGGGGGTGAACGGGGTTGGCAGTCTGCCGAGGACCGCCAGTGTGCTACGCTGGTCTATCTTTCCTCTCTCCAGGAGCGGGGGTGTTCTGGTTCCGGGGCAGCCAAGGTTTTGTCAGCCCTTTCCTTTTTATGCAAAACTCTGGGTTGGGTCGATGTGGGGAATGACTTTCTGTTGCGCCGGATTGTTCGGGGTTGGCGTAGAACGTCGGTACCTGATGCCAGGCGTCCCGTGTCGGGGAAGCTGTTAGGGGAGTTGTTGGTAGCTTTGGGGTCGATTTGTAGGGACCAGTTTGAAGTTTACTTGTTCCGGGCGGCATTTGCGTTTTGTTTTTACGGGGCGCTGAGGATAGGGCAATTGGTTGCTCCTAATGCTCGGGTACATTCGGCTTTGCGCTTGGAACACGTGACTTTGTTGTCAGACCAGGTGCAGTTTTTGGTGGCTAGGTCCAAAACGGACCAATTGGGCAGGGGTTCTCTGATCACCCTGTGTGCGATTGGGGGGGCGGAATGTCCGGTGTTTTTGGTGAGGCAATATCTGGGTGTTCGTCCGGAGGGAGGGGGTTCCTTTTTGGTACATCTTTCAGGGGCTCCCCTTACGCTGTTTCAATTTTCGTCGATCTTCAAGCGGTGTGTTAGCTTTTTAGGTTACGATTCAAGGCTGTTCGCTCCGCATTCGTTCCGAATTGGCGCGGCGACTATGGCAGCGGATGCTGGTGCATCGGATGAAATGATTCAGTGATTAGGTAGATGGCATTCGAGCTGATTTCGTGCCTATGTGCACCCTAACCTTCTTTCATTTCAGGTTCCCCCCATGGACGGTTTGGATTCTCGGGCATTCCCACGTACATTGGGCGGCCAAGCGGGCTGAGCAATGGCCACATGGCAGGAACCTTGGTTTTCCAGCGGATTTGGTGAAGATTCGTTGGATTGGTATTCGGGGTTTAAGGTGGGCCCAGGTGGTTAAGGAATGCGAGTTTTTGGCGAGGCAGGTTTCTAAGGAGGTTCTACTAGTGCTGCACGCTGGGGGGGAACGATTTGGGGGCAATTAGATCGGTGGATTTGATTAATTCCATGAAGTTTGATTTGGCCCGTTGTTTTGCCATGTTTCAGGGTCTATCTTTATTTTTTTCTGAGATTATTTCTCGCCCCCCGTTGGGACGAGTTTGCAGCCCCCCGGGCTCTGGACAGGGCTCGTAAGAGGGTGAATCGGGAGGTCTCCAAGTTTGCCAGTAAGTTAGGGGGGTGGCGGTTCGCCACACGGAGTTGGAAGGAGATAATCGGAACGTCATGCGGGGAGATGGAGTTCATCTCACGGAGATCGGATTGGACATATTTTTGGTTGGTTTAACTTCAGGAGTGGAGGAGGCACTGTCTGCGGGGGAGCGCAGGGGCAGCCGCTAGGGCACTAGGGCGGCCCCTGGCGTTGGCGGGTTTCCTGGACAGCGGTGCTTTGAGGATGGATAAGCCGCCTTCGGGTGAGGCTATGGGGAGACGAACCTCGCTTGCGGGGGAAGAGCTCTTGGTTAATATACTGGTGGAACTGCCTATTGCATGGGGCAATAGGGCAGAGGTAATATACAAAGCACTGCAAGTGATAAGTTTATATTTAATTCAATAAAGCTGTGGCCCATGCCCATTCCAATTTATATAGGTGTTGTGTCATTATTATAGTCCGGTTAAAGGGTATGGGCTGGGAAGGTCACAGGCCTAAGCAGTCATGCTATGCTGCCACAGACGTTAAAATGTACGCAAACACGGACGTGATAACTGCGCTCATCTGACACGAGCTTCATGCGGCATGCCACAGCACTGAGAGCAAAGAGGAAGCTCAGGCAGATTTCTTTGATATCACAACTCTATATGGAGAGAATTTTCAAGTAAAGGGACAGTTCTTTATAAAGTAGAATAGGCTCCCTAACTATAAGGGGGATAACTCTTATATCATACTATTGCATCATGGTGAACACTTATATATGATTTCTTTACAAAGTTTATGTTTTTAAAAAACTCTCCATCGTTCAGCGGTTTGGTAACACAATGCATATGCAGATTTTGGAGAACTTTCAAATGATCTAAAATTGTTTTGTCTCGATTTTTGCATTTTAATACAAAAAATGGTTTTGTGTGGTGATCCTTATTTTTTTTTTATCTTTAAGAGTTTTATAAATTTTCTTTTTTTTCTGTCTAGTTCCCTGATATTTTAATCTATTCTCTTTAATTCCCTGATAATTTTGATTATTATGTTCAATTCCTTCATATTTTAGATTATTATCTTTATTTCCCTGATATTGTAGAATATCCTCTTTATTTCTCTGATAATTTAATCTATTCTCTTTTCAATTCCCTGATATTTTAGAATATTCTCTTAAATTCCCTGATTATTATAGAATATTTTCTTTAGCAGGGTTATCCAAAGAGATTCGAAAAGTCACCGCACGTTCGGTGACTTTTCGTTCTATTCAATTCGGTTCCTTTTGCCGATCCCATTTCGGTGACCCTGCGGTGTATTCAGCAAGCACCACAGGGTCCCCGAATTGCAGGGAAAGGCCGCCGCAAACCTGACGAAAACTAACCGCAAAACCCACCGAATGCACGCCGAAAACAAGCAAAAACATCTGGATTAACCTTCGAAAAACCCGAGCAGGAGCCGATCACACGCAGCGAAGCAGCCGAACAGGAGCCGAATCACACACAGCCGAAGCAGCTGAGACGCGGAGGAGGCAGTGAATAAATTAGCAAAACAGTTTGTATGAATCTGTGAAAATGAAACGCTGTTTGCAAAGAAACTACTGAGCGAAAATGTCTGAAATTTATACAGGAGGTCCAGGGAATGATAATAAAGAGAGCTGTTACAGAAAAAATAAGTAAACTTAAAAAAATAAATAAAAAAAAAATCGGACTTTTAAAAAAAAAAAATCAGAAAAATGCTTAAAGTATCCTAAAAAAATCTATAAATAAAGAGACTTTTTGCTGCAGAATTTTATAATGAACGGTTTATTAGATATTGAATTAAAACGGGAATATTTTTAACATTGAAGCCTATGGGATTCTCCTGAATAAACCTGTCGAATTAAACCACCGAATGGCAGGGCATTTCGGGAACCTTTCACTGCTGGTTTGTGTTCTCTGAATAGCCGAAGCATTGCTTCTCTATGGGGATTTCATTGCCCTCGAACAGGCACCGAACAGGCACCGTATGTGCAGGCAATTTGCCAGGATTTGGCGAATTGCCTGCTCTCTGAATAGCCGAATGGCCAGGAAAGGCAACTGAACCCTGATTTTCAGTGTTCGGTTACCTTTCTCAAGCAATTCGGAGCTCTTTGGATAACCCTGTAATTCTGTGATAGTTTTCTCTATTCTCTTTAATTCCCTGATAATTTAGATCATTATCTTAAATTCCTTCATAGTTTAGAATATTCTCTTTATTCTCATTTTAATTCCCTGGTATTTTAAAATATTCTCTTTATTTCCCTGATATTGTAGAATATCCTCTTTATTTCTCTGATAATTTAATCTATTCACTTTAATTCCATGATATTTTAGAATATTCTCTTAAATTCCCTAATATTATAGAATATTTTCTTTAATTCTTTGATAGTTTTCTCTATTCTCTTTAATTCCCTGATAATTTAGATCATTATCTTCAATTCCTTGATATTTTAGAATATTTTCTTTATTTCTCTGATAATTTAATCTATTCTCTTTTTAATTCCCTGATATTTTAGAATATTCTCTTAAATTCCCTGATTATTATAGAATATTTTCTTTAATTCTCGGATAGTTTATTCTCTTTAATTCCCTGATAAATTAATCTTTAATCTCTCAGAATGTATCACTACTACTGTGTCGCCTTCTAACCTGTGAACCTTCACAACATGCAGCGGCGGCACGGTACGGATATCCATAACTGGCAGAAGGATTATGGCCGCAGCGTTTTGTAATGAAGACGCCGTCGCCGTCTGCTGTGAGATTCCACGCCGAGACGTCAAGTTCTAGCGAGCGCTGAAGCTGCCGTGCCCAGAAGAGCATCTCAGCATGATAGATCTGTTGACTTGAGCAACTACACAACCCCCTGGCGTACACTAGGCTCTCGATGGGTATAACCAAATGCCATTTCTGTACCCTAGGACTAACAATGTATTCCTCACCCAGCGTGATAACTACAAGGTCAGGAAAATTAGAAGAATTGCTGTTCTTTTCAAGAACCTTCAGCCAGATCCCGATTAGCGCAAATAGTGAATGTCACCAATCAAATATTGTACGATTCGAATTTATAACGTAAACAGGTTTTTAAATTCTATTAATACTGTCTGTACAGCAGGACTCAAAATTTCTACTCGACTGCTCGCATTTGGCGAGTGGAAATTAATTGAGGGCGAGTGGAAATGACACACGCAGGCAGCACAATAAATTATTTTGCGTATTCCAGCAGTGCCACTGTGCAGCCCCCTCTTCCCCAGGCTGCATGGTGGCAGGGATCAGCTGCCTAACCTGACACAGCTTGTCTCTTTCACTGGCAGGGGGTTGGAGAGGAGCTTCCCTGGCTTCTCACTCTGCTCACACTGGGGTCTGATGACTGGGTATACATGTATCTGGCGTCTGATGACTGGGAATACATGTATCTGGGGTCTGATGACTGGGAATTCATGTATCTGGGGTCTGATGACTGGGTATATATGTATCTGGGGTCTGATGACTGGGAATACATGTATCTGGGGTCTGATGACTGGGAATTCATGTATCTGGGGTCTGATGACTGGGTATTTATGTCATTTTTGTAACTTTATTCTAAATAAAATGTGTAATTTCATAAAATAATTTAAGGGGGTGTGTTTAGGTGCAGAGTTAAGGGTTGGGTCGGGGTTAGGTGGAGCAACTGGTGGCGAGCAACTCTTATGGCCTGGTTAGTAGCTTGGGATTTAAAATTTTGAGCCCTGCTGTACAGTACATATTGAAAAGTATATACTATATAAACGTCTGGTCATTATGAAGGGAAAATGTCAAGTTTTTTCCACTAACTATAATTTACGTAGTGATTTCAATGTGGGTATGCTGGGGTCCAACAGACACGACAGAATTCGGTACCCAGGAACTGCAGTACAAAAGCAACCAAAGGAATAGTCAAAACGCGGAGCCACGGTCGATACATAAATAGATCAAGAAGAACAAGGAGTTAATGTCAAAAGAGTAGTCAGGAAACAAAGTCGAGTCGATACACATAGAACTGATACAAGGGCAACAAGAACGCACTAGACAGGAAACAAACCACGGCAGGGCAATGAGACTCATTCGCAGCTGGGTTTTTAAATCTGGCGGGTGTCCCGCCATCACGCCACCCACCCTGCCCGCATCACTGATCTGCGGCCATGATCGCTGGCAATATCACTCAGCGGCCTGCCAGCAAGCAGCGAGTACGGCGATGCTGGCCGCTGGGCATCCAGGGAAGCCGTGACACGAACTCCTACTGGCCTTACTTCCAGTGAGCGGAAATCTTAATGCTTCTGCATACCAAGACATTTTGGTCAATGCTCTGCTTCCAACTTTTTGCGAACAATTTGGGGGAAGGCCCTTTTTCTATCCCGTCGTGACTGAGCCCCGGTGCACAAAGCAAGGTCCATAAAGACATGGCTGGACGAGTTTGGTGTGGAAGAACTTGACTGGCCGAACAGCGTATCCATCACCTTCGGGATGAACTGGAACGCAGATTACGAGCCAGACCTTCTCGTCTGACATCGGTGCCTGACCTCACAAATACTCTACTGGATGAACGGGAAAAAATCCTTTGTCTTTTGGATGTAATGTAATAAAAGTCCGTGTTGGAGTGATTGTCAGGCAACCCAATACATTTGACTATATACAGGGTTATTCAAAGAGAATCGAAAAGTCACCGCACGTTCGGTGACTTTTCGTTCTCTTCAATTCGGTTCGTTTTGGCGATCCCATTTGTGTATTCCCATTTGTGTGGTGTATTCAGCAAGCACCACAGGGTCCCCGAATTGCAGGGAAAAGTCACCGCACACCTGCCGACAACTCACCGCAAAACCCGCAAAACAAATACTAAAAAATACTTAAAATATCCTAAAAAATCTATGAATAAAGAGACTTTTTGCTGCAGAATATTATAATCAACAGTTTATTAGATATTGAATTAAAATGGGAATATTTTTAATATTGAAGCCTATGGGATTCGCCTGAATAAACCTGCCGCATGAAACCACCAAATGGCAGGACATTTCGGGAACCTTTCACTGCTGGTTTGTGTTCTCTGAATAGACGAAGCATTGCTTCTCTATGGGGATTTCACTGCCCTCGAACAGGCACCGAACAGGCACCGTATGTGCAGGCAATTCGCCAGGATTTGGTGAATTGCCTGCTCTCTGGATAGGCGAATGGCCAGGAAAGGTAACCGAACGCGTTCAGTTCCCTTTCGGCAGCCACTCGGATCTCTTTGAATACCCCTGATAGTGTGTTACAAAATGGCGCATCAAGCTCCGGCAGACTATTGTATTGGTGAGTTAAACCCCGATATCAGCCACTACGCTTTGCATCAATTGCATTTTACTTTTCACTAAATGAGACCTGGTATAATCTAAAAAAATCTGTGATTCATGGAGCCCCACATTATTTTATTTTGCGCTAATTAATCCCTATCTATCCGTGTCTATGGCAATATTGACTTTCCTGACAGGTGTCGTATTAAACGCCAGGAGCAGCTCTCGCGAGGCGCTGGAAGTGTTTCAAAATAAATTACCATTTTGTAAATTTAGAAAGTCAAGTGGTTGTAGGTGTCACCGAGGTCATGTTTTTCATTTATCAAGTAGTTTGGTTTCTAATTACTGGCATTCGTGTGAATGTGATACAGCGTTAATTAACGAACCAGCGCATTGCCAAACCTGACACATCATCAGCATGAGAACGCAAAACAAGTCAGTGTCTGCGATCACAACGCTGGATCATTTCTGCCCGGCAGACTCAGGGCGCTCTTCTTAATCCCCCTCAAGCTCTGGTTTCGGACCCTGAGAGCCTGGTACTGGGCATTCATTACCAGAGTGTAATGGACTTCATATCCAAAAATATAATTAATTGAAATATGTAATTCATTGCCATCTGTCCCAACCCACCCCTCCCTGTTCATGCTAATTCATGTTTCTGTTTCTGCTTTAAGATGCATATCTGTTTAATTGAGACTCACCTCGTGTTCCCACCCGTTTATGCCTCGGGGCAAATTCCTTAAACCTGTTCTCTAATGATATCTATTGTTGTCACTAAACATAGAAAAAATGTGCTGTTGTTACACACAATCTGTATATGTTACTTTGCCCGCATGGCAATGTCTGGTTATGACATCACCTCCTCCATTTTGCATGTAAGGATATAAATACTTCTCTGTTCTTGAATAGAATTTGAATGGTTGGCATATAGAACAGGGATCTCAAACTCTGCCCCCCCCCAGATGTTTATTGCCTACAATTCCCAGAATTCTTTGAATGCAATCAATAGCCAGAGAATCATGGGAATTGTAGTTCAGAAACATTCGGTGGGGGGGGGACCAGAGTTTAAGATCCCTGATATAGAAGCTTTCTGTGTGTCTTATTCATTCCCGAGCCCGCTCTTCATTGCTCTGCATCATCAAAACAGATGACCAGAGACCTGTAATCGAAATGGTGGACACATGGAGACCCCCAGAATGGGAGAGAGACTCACCTCTGCAGCTGATGGAGTCATTGTGCAGGGACGGATGATGGCGGGCTCCTTACCTTGTAAAGCAGAGATCTCAAGCTCTGGGCCCAACCAGATGTTTATCGCCTACATTTCCCAGAATTCTCTGAATGCAATAAACAGGTAGAGAAACATGGAAGGTGTAGTTCAGAAACATCTGGGGGGGCAGTGTTTGAGATCCCTGTCGTAAAGGTTTTTAGATCACATCTTGTCACTCCGCACCTGTTCTCATATCACACATACCACGTTTTGGAGTGAAGAAATAATGAATTCAGTCGGATGATTGTGTAGAATTTTAAATCTGCCCATTTGAGCCAAGGTTTGACATCCAAACCTAAACAGGAGAGACAGGAGTCTCAGGATCCCGCTAAGAAACTCAACATCCCATTTCTAAAGTTACATAGTTACAAAGGCAGAATTTGCCTTTGTGTCCAACAAGTTCAGCCTTTCATATATCAGCTGCTGCTGTTGATCCAAAAGAAGCAAAAACAATACCATGTCTGAAGTGCTCGCCAATATGCTACACACTGGGGAACAATTGATGGCGTCAGATTTTTCTTGGATCGAGCTGTTTTTTACGCACATATTAAATATTATAACCTATAAAATTATGTTTTGAGAATATTTCTTACAGGATAGTTAATTAAAAATGATTTTCCAGAAAGTGGTCACTAACCACGGTTGTGGCACTGAATTTCTGTTTTGGTCATTTCTCCCTGCTTATTCTTCTGGATCTTTCCACAGCCTATGACACAGTCGACCACCCACTTATATTATACAAGGTGGAAAGCCTGCCCAGAGGGCAGTCTATTGTGGATATACTGCCCCAGCTCATGGATATACTGCACCAGCTCGTGGATATATGCCCCAGCTCGTGGATATATGCCCCAGCTCGTGGATATTGCCCCAGCTCGTGGATATACTGCCCCAGCACGTGGATATACTGCCCCAGCATGTGGATATACTGCCCCAGCATGTGGATATATGCCCCAGCACATGGATATACTGCCCCAGCACGTGGATATATGCCCCAGCATGTGGATATATGCCCCAGCTCGTGGATATTGCCCCAGCTCGTGGATATACTGCCCCAGCACGTGGATATACTGCCCCAGCATGTGGATATATGCCCCAGCACATGGATATACTGCCCCAGCACGTGGATATATGCCCCAGCATGTGGATATATGCCCCAGCACGTGGATATACTGCCCCAGCACGTGGATACTGCCCCAGCACGTGGATATACTGCCCCAGCTCGTGGATATTGCCCCAGCACGTGGATACTGCCCCAGCTCGTGGATACTGCCCCAGCACGTGGATACTGCCCCAGCTCGTGGATATTTGGCCCCCACCTCTCATGGATATATGCCCCAGCTCATGGATATTTGCCCCCACCTCTTGGATATTTGCCCCCCACCTCTCGGATATTTGCCCCCCACCTCTCATGGCTATATGCCCCCCAGCTCAGACCCCAGACCAGACATGGGGCGGCTGTTCGAATGCTCTATCGGCATTCGGACAGCCGCCCCATGAGCTCCTCATACTTACCTTCCCGAGCGGCGAAGTGAAAGTTTCCCCACTTCCGGTCGTTGAAGGACCCAAGCCGCGGTCACGCGATCAGATTTTTTTTTCAGATCGAATCGGCAGGTTATCTGCGATTTAAAAAAAAAAAAAAAAATATCCGTTTGGTGGATTTTCCCTGTACTTCGGGGACCCTGTGGTGAATGCCGAATTCACCGCAGGGTCGGGGAATTTGATTCCCTGAAGTGCAGGGAACGAGAGAGCATTTCGGTGCTCTCTGAATAACCCCTTATATTATCATGCTGTATATGTCAATAGTGTTAGGCCCTATTACATTGTTAATGAAATTTCGTTCGCGTGGCGCAAATTTTTTTGCGTGCATCGTCTGGCGTTATCGCACGAAACTTAACGGAGTATTCCGATCCGAACGCATTTTCTCATCCGTCCGAAAATAACGTTCATAAAAACGACGCACAAAACGAAGAGTAACGTTGCGCACGCAAATCAGTGTGCGGACTGTTTTTTTCGCTGGATTCAGCCAATCAGAATTAAGAATCTTAATTGACATCAATTTACCTTAATTGACTCACTTAAGTTTTTGCGCCTGTCAAATTAAATCTGAGTATACATGCTGTAGCAATAAAATTCACAATTTTTTTGTTTGGGTATGTGTAGAATGTGTAACTATACTGTGCTGTATTGTTTTTTTCGTGCTGGTGTTTTTCGTTTCGGCCAGAACGTTCCGATTTGCCGTTACCACCAGCTTTTCAAAGACGTTAAAATTATGAGCGCAAACGTCGTTCGTAAAAAGATGCGCATCGATTGTAATGCCATCCGCGTACCAGCGCACGAACGCATTTACGCTCACAATGTTAAGTATAAGGCTAGGGTCAGACTAGCGCACTTTAAACGTGCGTTCTGGCGCACTTAATTACGGCCGCACTAGCAGCAAATGACGGGCAATGACGGCCAATATACGAAGTACGGTCGCACGAAAGTCCGGCCGCGCAACGCAAGTGGCAAACGAACGCATTTTGTCGAGAACGCAGAACCGCTAGTACGGTCGTACAGAGTGCGCTGCGGCCGCATAGCGGCGTGTGTGCGTGATTTTGAGATGTCAGACGCTGCTAATGTCCGGCCAACATAACGTCCAGATGGAAAAAGTGTTTTATTGATGATCCGTACAAAATCACGAACGCAAATGCGCATCGTATGACCGCTATCGCGTACTCCGTGAAAAAATGCGTCCATTCGTTCGAACGCACTTTTTCACAGACAATGCGAAAATGCGTTCGTCTGACCCTAGCCTAAGATGTGCACAGTTCATCACGCTCGCGCAGGTCCATCCATGTTAAACGGTAACGCGCATCGTTTGCGCGAACGTTGTAATACGACGTTCTGCGCAAAGGGTTTTGCCACTTGCGCAAATGCGCATTTGCACGCGCAAACGAATGTAATAGGGGCCTTAGTGTATTATGCTGGATAGACTTGTTTAATTGCGGATTTGTTTGCAGCAATTGTTTATTGAAAAGAGAATATTTAATGATTTTATATTGTGGTTCAGTAATCCTGAGCAAGCATTGAATGCAGTCAAGAAAACTAGTACCAGAACGCCCAGAATAATGTCATTTATCGGTCTTCGGATGAGAACCACAAAATAAATGTGTTGAACTAGAACAAGCCCCGTCTCTTTATTCTAACAATGTAACACAACAAATGAATTTCATGTGCAATGATACAGCATAGCCCCAGATTGAGTTAGCACGATCTCAGGCTGCTGTGTCTGATCGTGTAAACCCAATAAGAAGGAGTTAAATGCCGATGTCCTCCTGGTATCCCATAGTTTGAAGTTAGAGCCTCGATGCTCAAACAGTCCAGCGTATGATAGGTATTTAATAAGGATTGATTACAGCAGAGAGAAGAGCATTGTCCTCCATCTGTCGGCAGATGTCAGGTGAGATATCCGGCCAGAAGTGACATCTTTCATTATTTGCCAAGAGAAATAGACATCTGTTGAGCGAGGCTCTGATTTACCGTCATGTTTACTTTTTGTGCGATTCTTCATTTTTTATTTTTCTTGTCTACACTTTGTTAAAGTTACGGCTCTGTTACTCTGCGGATTGAGGAAATACAAGAGCAACATAAAAAGTCATCCACTCTGAGCGAACCTGGGAATGTGAAGGCGTTGATTGAGGGTTAGTTTACGTTTTTGCCATAATTTCGAGCGTGTAAAGTTAGTCGTAGTCCAATTATGGTTGAAATAAATAAAACTCAGTTTTGAGGCTGAAACAACTAATCGACCGATGGACAACTAATCGATAGTGAAAATAGTTGTCAACTATTCTCATTGTCGATTAATCGGTTGGTCGATTAATCGGTCTGTGTACAGAACACTCTGTTTAGAGTCAGACTGAGTAAATTTATAACCTCAGTGCTGATTGGAGAAGACGTGCCGCTGCTTTACTCAGGGGAGGGTCCAGCAAATGAGGGGGACATAAAAACAAACCGCATCGGGTGAGGATTGGGGAGACACAAAGGGGAGGGTAGAAACAGCAGGGGAGAATGGAAATGGGATGGGGGACTGATTTTGGGTGGTTCAGTTCGTCAGGTTTAAACAGGCGAATCCCATAGGATTCAATGATAAAAAAATATTATTGTTTATATAATTTTTTATTCAACCGTTTATTCTTTTCAGTTTGAACAAAAAGCCTTTTCATTTATTTATTTTTTAGATTTTTTAAATATTTTTCTGGATTTTTAGGCGAAATTTTAGATTCCGATTTTTTTTTTAAAAATAAAAAACTTCATGGTGTTTTTTTATTATTATTATTTTAATAGGACCTTTTTTATTATTTATTATGTTCGGTGGCATTTGGCGGTCTTCGGCGACTCCTTGTTCAGCGCACTTTGGGGACCCTGCGGTGAATGGTGAATTCATCGCAGGGTTGGTGAAATGAAATCGTCGAAGCGCACCGCAGTGCGCCGAACAAAAGAGCACCGAAATTTCAGAGCTCTTTGATTAACCTGACTTCCCTCTGTAAAAATAGTGGACGAACTGCATTCCCACATGTTACTGCTCAACTTGTTCCTAAGCATTTGCCATGCAATGCACTTCCTTTATTTCGGCTTTGCTCCTATTTTAAATAAAAAAAAATATCCTTCCCCTTCTATGCATGTATTTGTAATGACACTCCGCTGGCGAGATGACAATTTAATCGTAATATTTAGCAGGGAAATTGTGATTTAATTACACATCACATCCAATCATCAAAGACATAATCACATCCTCGGCTTAAATTAACTCTCAGCTGCATCTGGGTAACAGCTGGGAAATTACCGAAAAATCGAATCATAATATCTCTGGTCGCGCAGAAATCTGAAATTAAATCCACCCGGAGCGGCTTGTGCAAACCTTCAAATGCTGGAGGCTGGGATTGTTAAGTGACGGCGTCCTGCAGATTAAAGACTCCTTACTGAAGATCTTTACTGTAATCCAACTTCATTTTACAAAATGCTACTTTTTCAGTAAGTCAGAATTTATACCCTCCCCAGAAACTATTCCACTATGGGAGTAAAAACAAAAACACGGAACGGGACAGCAGCAAGGACGACCTGGCTGGAAATACAACAAAATATGCATACATACAGAAAGAACTGTAATGCCTGATCCCTACCAGGGCAGCTGCAACTGCCAGAAGAGTATTTCCAGCCAGGTCATTCTTGCTGCTGTCACGTTCCGCATTTTTGTTTTTAATCCCATAGTGGAATTGTTTCTGGGGAGGGTATCTATGAAAACCCACCAGTCTTCCTCATGACTGAGAAGCAGCATGAGCTTACAGTGGCAAGAAAAAGTATGTGAACCCTTTGGGATTACGTGGAGTTTTGCATGCATTGGTGATAAAATGTGCTCTGATCTTCAGCTAAGTCACAACAATTTGAAAAACACAGTCTGCTTAAAATAATACAACACAAACATTTTATGTTTTCATGTGTTTATTGAACATCACATGTAAACATTCACAGTGCAGAGTGGAAAAAGTATGTGAACCTTTGGACTTAATAACTGGTTGACCCTCCTTTGGCAGCAATAACCTCAACCAAACGTTTCCTGTAGTTGCAGATCAGACCTGCACAATGATCTGGAGTAATTTTGGACCACTCCTCTTCACAAAACTGTTTCAGTGTAGCAATATTCTTGGGATGTCTGGTGTGAATCGCTCTCTTAAGGTCATGCCACAGCATTTCAATCGGGTTGAGGTCAGGACTCTGACTGGGCCACTCCAGAAGGCGTATTTTGTTTTGTTGAAGCCATTCTTTTGTTGAATTACTTGTATGCTTTGGGTCATTGTCCTGTTGCATCACCCATCCTCTGCGGAGCTTCAGTTGGTGGACAGATGGTCTTACGTTTTCCTGCAAAATGTCTTGATAAACTCGGGAATTCATTTTTCCATCAATGACAACAATCCGTCCAGGCCCTGAGGCAGCAAAGCAGCCCCAAACCATGATGCTCCCTCCGCCATGTTTTACAGTGGGGATGAGGTTTTGATGTTGGTGTGCTGTGTCTTTTTTTCTCCACACATAGTGTTGTGTGTTTTTTCCAAACAACTCAATTTTGGTTTCATCTGTCCACAGAATATTTTGCCGGTAGTGCTGTGGAACATCCAGGTGCTCTTTTGCAAACTTCAAACGTGCTTCAATATTCTTTTTGGACAGCAATGGCTTCCTCCGTGGTGTCCTCCCATGTACTCCATTCTTGTTTAATGTTTTCCTTATTGTAGATGTGTCAACAAAAATGTTAGCATGTGCCAGAGATTTCTGTAAGTCTTTAGCTGACACTCTAGGATTCTTCTTTACCTCTGTGCTCATCTAAGTCACCGCTGTGCTCTTGCAGTCATCTTTACAGGACGACCACGCCTAGGGAGAGTAGCAACAGTGCTGAACTTTCTCCATTTGTAGACAGTCTGTCTTACCGTGGACACATGAACATCAAGGCTTATGGAGATTCTTTTGTAACCCATTCAAGCTTCATGCAAGTCAACAATTCTTGATCGTAGGTCTTCTGAGAGCTCTTTTCTGCGAGGGATGGTTCACATCAGGCAGTGCTTCTTGAAACCAGTAAACCCAAAACTGGTGTGTGTTTTCAAAGGGCAGGACAGCTTTCAGCAACACATCCAATAATATCACACTGATTGGACTCAAGGTTGGCTCACTCCTGGCTCCAATTAGCTCTTGGAGAAGTCATTAGGCTAGGGGTTCACATCCTTTTTCCGCCCTGCACTGTAAATGTTTACATGTTATGTTCAATAAACACATGAAAACATATAATGTTTGTGTTGTATTATTTTAAGCAGACTGTGTTTTTCAAATTGTTGTGACTTAGATGAAGATCAGAGCACATTTTATGACCAATTCATGCAAAACTCCACGTAAACCCAAATGGTTCACATACATTTTCTTGCCACTGTATGTGTCTTGCTTAGAGAGCAGCTTTTGGTCTCATTAACTAGGACTCACCTACCAGAGGTGCCGTGATGCAGCAGCTGGGCTTACACTTCAATGGCCATTCAAGTAAAGCAAAACCTCTAATTGTGTTTTGTTTCACATGCAGCTATAGGGTAAGCACAGATGGCACTTTTTTTTCTTGCTATGTTTTATACATGTTACTGGGCTGGATAGTTCTGATAGTTACAGCCGCCCTGGTAGGGATGAGGCGCGACACTGTTTTTTCTGTATAGAAACATATTTATATCTCTACAGATTCTTTATATAGATTGTTAACCCATTACACTACCAAAACGTGTAAACAAACGTTTGCAGTGCAATATAAAAACCAGTAACAATTAGCACATAAAACCCTTTTACCCAACTTTTTCAAAGCAAGTTTCTCCCTTCAGTTTGGCGAATCTCTCCACCACGTGAGAGCAGACACCTTGCCGATCCTGACTGTCTCTGGGAACTTTTAGAGGTGCTATTACTTACTCGAGCTCATGAGTAAGTCCTAGGGACGAAACATGTCGAGCTGATCTGCGTTTACATTGTTTGTGTCTACTGTCTGCCGGCTTGCTGTCCATCTTTTGAAGAGGAGCCTGAATTTCCGGTTGTTCGATCCGGGTGGTCCGCAAGAACTTTTTGCCTAACTATACTGGACTACAACATCGGCTTCCTTGGAGTCTACCCTGGCCAGGAGTCTCCATCCTGTGGACTTAATGCATCCCGGTGGCGGTGACTATAAGGATGTGTTAATATGCTTATACGCACACTAATTTGTGAACGTGTGCCACGTTGTTTGTGAGTGGCTTCCTTGCTCTTTTTTTTATACTATTAAATGTTTTACAGTATTATGCTATGAGAGTGTATCTATATTTCTAGCCACTGGAATCCACTCTTCATCTGGCTGTGCCATCAAAACCATCGACCATTTTTTAAAAGGTTGTATTCACCTTATTGCAGTTCTTTTTGCTTTTTTTTTTTTACTTTTTAACAGGTTCGGATTCCCTGTATCCTCTGCCAGAATCTCAGCACGTTAGACGTGAAAATAAAGCAAAGAGAAATCTGAGAAATATCAGCGCTCGTCCCTCGCAGGGTTCACTTTCTGCTGTAAATGTTATCCGTAACGGCACATGCGGTGACCCCTCCCCCCCCCCGTGACCAAAGGTCCTTATATCGGTTTATTTCCATTAATCTGCACATTAAAGCAGCCCTAGATTCGCCTGAACGTTTCCCAGATCGTTTGACAAAAATAGCCTTCTCCGTTTCAAAGCGCGCACCGTATTATCAACCGGTTGTCACGGAAACAATGGAGGCAGATAGTTTACCGCTGCTTAAAGCGGCATCCCAGATCATTGAACTAAGGCGTCGCTAATGAGAAATGTAAAGATGATGTGGACAAACCGGCAATTATTTTGCAAATGTCACATCAATGTAACAATTTATTGTTTTTATCCTTCCTAGAAAACCGGTCATTTGTTATCCTTAAGCACGGCCGCCTGTGACACTGTCAGGTACATCATGGGGTCATTCGCTGGGGGGAAGGCGAGGGGTGCTGGTGCTCTTTTCATCACATTTATATCACGTTTGATCATTTTTATAGCACTTTGGGTAAATTTAGGGATATGTGCAACCATTTATCCCCCAAGCTGACTAAAAAGAGCACAACATTGTGATGAGGATTGCAGTGCTTTGCGCTGGAGATATTCAGATTGTCCGAAATATATGTTTTTAGATGGTTCTTTTATAAATTCCACCCATTCTCTCATAAAACACTGCCTGGCCAAAATATAAGTCACTACTTGGATGTAACTCAGCCAATAGGAGCTCGCCTTCCATTGGATAATTACTGCAGTGATTAATATGTTTCAGCATAAAATGAGGTCATGTGACTTCCTGAATATACTGGATGAGCAGGTTTTTCCATCAATGTTTTTTTTCTCCCCTGATGGCACAGCGGGCATATTCCAAGATGGCAATGCCAGGATTCATCGGGGTCAAATTGTGCAAGAGTGGTTGAGGGAGCATGAGACATCATTTTCACACATGGATTGGCCACCGCACAGTCCTGACCTTAACCCCATTGAGAATCTTTGGTATAATGAGCTGGAGAAGACTTTACGCAGCGCCGCGACTCTCCCATCATCAATACAAGATGTTGGCCACAAATTAATGCCACTCTGGACGCAAATAAATGCTGTGACATTGCATGAGTTTGCCGCAGCGAATGCATGCCGGAATCACAGAAAAAGGCCACACAACCAAATATTAGAGCGTGTGACTATTTTTACTCAGGCAGTGGTTTTATATCCTTGAGCTGTCCGTGGCTTTCTGAACTTTCCACCACATCGCCCAGAGAACAACAGGAGAAGAGGACCCGGCTCAAGAGCTTACAATCGAAGTGTAATTCTTGGCTCCACTCGGGGATCAAGTCCTAAAAAACGAAGTGTAGGAACTCGGTAAGATTTCCATCCCCCAATTAGCACTCAACATCCCGTTCTTAACTCGATTTTGGGTGTGAAGGGGTTATCTTGATTTTGCATTGTAATAAATAGGAGAGCACTCATTAGCATATCAAAAGACAATTTTCACCCCTTTTTGAAGCAAGATTTGTGTGTCTCCTATGGAGAAACAAAATCCTTTATTTAATGTCTGTCCAAGCACCCTGGAGAGACATAAAACCATCTGAAAATAGAAGCCCCAGTCCTCCCTGTAACAAAAAGCTCAAATAGATTACCGCAGCATTCCAGCAGCCAGGGATTTGGCAGAATACAGGGAGAGCTGTGGAGTCACTCTCTGCTATACAGGGATACGATTCAGGGGGTTATGAGTGAAAATCCCTGTACAGTACAGATGCAAGGTGTTGCTGTAATTGCCATACACAGGCATTATGCAGCACATACAGATACAAGGTGTTGCTGTAGTTGCCATACACAGGCATTATGCAGCACATACAGATACAAGGTGTTGCTGTAATTGCCATACACAGGCATTATGCAGCACATACAGATACAAGGTGTTGCTGTAATTGCCATACACAGGCATTATGCAGCACGTACAGATACAAGGTGTTGCTGTAATTGCCATACACAGGCATTATGCAGCACGTACAGATACAAGGTGTTGCTGTAATTGCCACACACAGGCATTATGCAGCACATACAGATACAAGGTGTTGCTGTAATTGCCACACAAAGGCATTATGCAGCACGTACAGATACAAGGTGTTGCTGTAATTGCCATACACAGGCATTATGCAGCACATACAGATACAAGTTGTTGCTGTAATTGCCACACACAGGCATTATGCTGCACATACAGATACAAGGTGTTGCTGTAATTGCCATACACAGGCATTATGCAGCACGTACAGATACAAGGTGTTGCTGTAATTGCCATACACAGGCATTATGCAGCACATACAGATACAAGTTGTTGCTGTAATTGCTATACACAGGCATTATGCAGCACATACAGATACAAGGTGTTGCTGTAATTGCCATACACAGGCATTATGCAGCACGTACAGATACAAGGTGTTGCTGTAATTGCCACACACAGGCATTATGCAGCACATACAGATACAAGGTGTTGCTGTAATTGCCACACAAAGGCATTATGCAGCACGTACAGATACAAGGTGTTGCTGTAATTGCCATACACAGGCATTATGCAGCACATACAGATACAAGTTGTTGCTGTAATTGCCACACACAGGCATTATGCTGCACATACAGATACAAGGTGTTGCTGTAATTGCCATACACAGGCATTATGCAGCACATACAGATACAAGGTGTTGCTGTAATTGCCATACACAGGCATTATGCAGCACATACAGATATTGCATTGCTAATAATCTCATTATGATCACTACAAACCCCCATACGCAGGAGATCTCACCATTTTATTATCTGTCTGCAGCACATTTACTGCATCTGACACAAAGGCCATTTCTGCCTGAATGCTGATAACACAGACCCCGTTTGAAATTGTGTAAGATAAAGGACACCATCTAGAGCTCAGAATCTGACATTTCAACAATATTTCTGTAAAAGATAAACGAATACGCAAAAAATTTAAAATGATCAAATTAACATTATTTAAATTTTTTTAAATCTTAAAATAACAATTTCGGTGCAAAACCTCTATTTCACCCTATATTTAACTGCTAACTTCACATCCCATGTTTCAAATAATGATATAACATTTTTTGTCAACAAAAATCACTTGGAAGTGAAGATGTTAACACAAACACATGCTAAAATGTGATATATTTATTTATATATTTGGATTTTAGTAAAAATATATTTTATTTCTCATATTTATTGTGACCTAACAGTGAAAGATATGACCGAACACCTGAATACAAGCTTTATAGTGTGTGGGACCAACGGTAACCCTGTTCCCTCTGCAAAAATAGTGAACGATCTGCGTTCCCATGTGTTCCCCCTAGATTTGACCCCTGACTCCACTTCTTAACCCTTTCATGCGGCGGACGCGCTCATCGCGTCCTGCCACATGGCTACTTCGCTGCGGAGGATGCACTGAGCGCGTCCTCCCTTTGCAGCGGCAATCGGCCGGGACTCCAGCCGATCGCGGCGGCCCCCCGGTGCGGGCTGACATCATTGATGTCAGCCCGGCCTCCGGGACCCCGGCGGGCACGATAGACGTCATTGCGCGTGCGCGATGACATCTATTTCAGGCACCCCCCCCCCGCCATTGCGGGGAAGGTGCCTGAAGGGGAGGGGGGACCTCTCAACCTCCCCATCCGTGTGGGCCATCGGCTAAAGACAGGTACCTCTTGGAAGGGCACAGCTTGCCCTTCCAAGCGGCAGCTGTCTTTAACCCCTAGTAGGCTGGATCCCGATATGGTGCTAACATGTGCCGTATCACGGTCCCCTCCTGGAACTGGCCGACATCTTGTTGGCCAAGCTTCCGGGATATCCACTAACGACTGGCGTCATCGCGCATAGCGCGATGGCGCCAGTTTTGCAATTAACCCCCTGCTGCCACCTATGGTGGAGACAGGGCCGGCGCTAATGTAAGGCGGCACAGGCGGCCGCCTTACTGTCCTGGCCTGCTGCCAGTTTGAGGGGCGGAAAAATCAGATTTGCGGCGGCGCTGCAGTGTGTGTGCCTGTCTCAGTCCCATCCCACGTTCTTAACACGAGCAGGCACACTGTGTAATTTGGCGCCGCCCCCACACGTGATCCACATAGCCCAGGAAAACAACTGCAGGAGGAGCCACCAGCCCGCGTGCTTTCACTCTGCTGCGAAGGAGGAGCGAGGCAGAGGAGATTTATTACCAGCTGTGAATAAACTAATGGGAGGGGGGTGTAGATTAATATACTGGGGGGGCTTTAAATTGCTGCACTGGGTCTGGGGGCTGTAAATTGCTATACTGGGGGGCTGTAAATTGCTATACTGGGGGGCTGTAAATTGCTATACTGGGTCTGGGGGCTGTAAATGGATATACTGGGTCTGGGGCTGTAAATAGATATACTGGGGGGCTGTAAATTGAAATACTGGGTCTGGGGGCTGTAAATAGATATACTGGGGGGCTGTAAATGGATATACTGGGTCTGGGGGCTGTAAATAGATATACTGGGGGGGCTGTAAATGGATATACTGGGTCTGGGGGCTGTAAATAGATATACTGGGGGGTCTGTAAATGGATATACTGGGTCTGGGGGCTGTAAATAGATATACTGGGGGGGCTGTAAATGGATATACTGGGTCTGGGGGCTGTAAATAGATATACTCGGGGGGGCTGTAAATTGCCATACTGAGTCTGGGGGCTGTAAATGGATATACTGGGTCTGGGGGCTGTAAATAGATATACTGGGGGGGCTGTAAATGGATCTACTGGGTCTGGGGGCTGTAAATAGATATACTGGGGGGGCTGTAAATTGCTATACTGGGTCTGGGGGCTGTAAATGGATATACTGGGTCTGGGGGCTGTAAATAGATATACTGGGGGGGCTGTAAATCGCTATACTGGCTCTGGGGGCTGTAAATTGATATACTGGGTCTGGGGGCTGTAAATGGATATACTGGGTCTGGGGGCTGTAAATAGATATACTGGGGGGCTGTAAATTGAAATACTGGGTCTGGGGCTGTAAATAGATATACTGGGGGGGCTGTAAATGGATATACTGGGTCTGGGGGCTGTAAATAGATATACTGGGGGGGCTGTAAATGGATATACTGGGTCTGGGGGCTGTAAATAGATATACTGGGGGCTGTAAATTGCTATACTGGGTCTGGGGGCTGTAAATGGATATACTGGGTCTGGGGGCTGTAAATAGATATACTGGGGGGCTGTAAATTGAAATACTGGGTCTGGGGGCTGTAAATAGATATACTGGGGGGCTGTAAATTGAAATACTGGGTCTGGGGGCTAATACTGGGTCTGGGGGCTGTAAATAGATATACTGGGGGGCTGTAAATTTAAATACTGGGTCTGGGGGCTGTAAATAGATATACTGGGGGGCTGTAAATGGATATACTGGGGGGGGGCTGTAAATGGATATACTGGGTCTGGGGGCTGTAAATAGATATACTGGGGGGCTGTAAATTGCTATACTGGGTCTGGGGGCTGTAAATGGATATACTGGGTCTGGGGGCTGTAAATAGATATACTGGGGGGGCTGTAAATTGCTATACTGGGTCTGGGGCTGTAAATGGATATACTGGGTCTGGGGGCTGTAAATAGATATACTGGGGGCTGTAAATTGAATACTGGGTCTGGGGGCTGTAAATAGATATACTGGGGGGCTGTAAATTGAAATACTGGGTCTGGGGGCTGTAAATAGATATACTGGGGGCTGTAAATTGAAATACTGGGTCTGGGGGCTGTAAATAGATATACTGGGTCTGGGGGCTGTAAATAGATTTACTGGGGGGGCTGTAAATAGATATACTGGGGGGCTGTAAATTGAAATACTGGGTCTGGGGGCTGTAAATTGATATACTGGGTCTGGGGGCTGTAAATAGATTTACTGGGGGGGCTGTAAATAGATATACTGGGGGGCTGTAAATTGATATACTGGGTCTGGGGGCTGTAAATTGATATACTGGGTCTGGGGGCTGTAAATAGATATACTGGGTCTGGGGGCCGTAAATAGATATACTGGGTCTGGGGGCTGTAAATGGATATACTGGGTCTGGGGCTGTAAATAGATATACTGGGGGGCTGTAAATTGCTATACTGGGTCTGGGGGCTGTAAATGGATATACTGGGTCTGGGGGCTGTAAATAGATATACTGGGGGGCTGTAAATTGAAATACTGGGTCTGGGGGCTGTAAATAGATATACTGGGGGGCTGTAAATTGAAATACTGGGTCTGGGGGCTAATATTGGGTCTGGGGGCTGTAAATAGATATACTGGGGGGCTGTAAATTGAAATACTGGGTCTGGGGGCTGTAAATAGATATACTGGGGGGCTGTAAATGGATATACTGGTCTGGGGGCTGTAAATAGATTTACTGGGGGGGCTGTAAATAGATATACTGGGTCTGGGGGCTGTAAATGGATATACTGGGTCTGGGGCTGTAAATAGATATACTGGGGGGCTGCAAATTGAAATACTGGGTCTGGGGGCTGTAAATAGATTTACTGGGGGGGCTGTAAATTGCTATACTGGGTCTGGGGGCTGTAAATGGATATACTGGGTCTGGGGGCTGTAAATAGATATACTGGGGGGGGCTGTAAATAGATATACTGGGGGGGCTGTAAATCGCTATACTGGCTCTGGGGGCTGTAAATTGATATACTGGGTCTGGGGGCTGTAAATGGATATACTGGTCTGGGGGCTGTAAATAGATATACTGGGGGGCTGTAAATTGAAATACTGGGTCTGGGGGCTGTAAATAGATATACTGGGGGGGCTGTAAATGGATATACTGGGTCTGGGGGCTGTAAATAGATATACTGGGGGGGCTGTAAATGGATATACTGGGTCTGGGGGCTGTAAATAGATATACTGGGGGCTGTAAATTGCTATACTGGGTCTGGGGGCTGTAAATGGATATACTGGGTCTGGGGGCTGTAAATAGATATACTGGGGGGCTGTAAATTGCTATACTGGGTCTGGGGGCTGTAAATGGATATACTGGGGGGCTGTAAATTGAAATACTGGGTCTGGGGGCTGTAAATAGATATACTGGGGGGCTGTAAATTGAAATACTGGGTCTGGGGGCTAATACTGGGTCTGGGGGCTGTAAATAGATATACTGGGGGGCTGTAAATTGATATACTGGGTCTGGGGGCTGTAAATTGCTATACTGGGTCTGGGGGCTGTAAATGGATATACTGGGTCTGGGGGCTGTAAATAGATATACTGGGGGTCTGTAAATTGCTATACTGGGTCTGGGGGCTGTAAATGGATATACTGGGTCTGGGGGCTGTAAATAGATATACTGGGGGGCTGTAAATTGAAATACTGGGTCTGGGGGCTGTAAATAGATATACTGGGGGCTGTAAATTGAAATACTGGGTCTGGGGGCTGTAAATAGATATACTGGGGGGCTGTAAATTGAAATACTGGGTCTGGGGGCTGTAAATAGATATACCGGGGGGCTGTAAATTGAAATACTGGGTCTGGGGGCTGTAAATTGATATACTGGGTCTGGGGGCTGTAAATAGATTTACTGGGGGGCTGTAAATAGATATACTGGGGGGCTGTAAATTGAAATACTGGGTCTGGGGCTGTAAATGGATATACTGGGTCTGGGGGCTGTAAATAGATTTACTGGGGGGCTGTAAATAGATATACTGGGGGGCTGTAAATTGATATACTGGGTCTGGGGGCTGTAAATTGATATACTGGGTCTGGGGGCTGTAAATAGATATACTGGGTCTGGGGGCCGTAAATAGATATACTGGGTCTGGGGGCTGTAAATGGATATACTGGGTCTGGGGGCTGTAAATAGATATACTGGGGGGCTGCAAATTGAAATACTGGGTCTGGGGGCTGTAAATAGATATACTGGGTCTGGGGGCTGTAAATAGATTTACTGGGGGGCTGTAAATAGATATACTGGGGGGCTGTAAATTGAAATACTGGGTCTGGGGGCTGTAAATTGATATACTGGGTCTGGGGGCTGTAAATAGATTTACTGGGGGGGCTGTAAATAGATATACTGGGGGGCTGTAAATTGATATACTGGGTCTGGGGGCTGTAAATAGATATACTGGGTCTGGGGGCCGTAAATAGATATACTGGGGGGGCTGTAAATTGCTATACTGGGGGGCTGTAAATTGATATACTGGGGGGGCTGTAAATAGATATACTGGGGGGCTGTAAGTTGATATACTGGGTCTGGGGGCTGTAAATTGATATACTGGGTCTGGGGCCGTAAATAGATATACTGGGGGGCTGTAAATTGATATACTGGGGTCTGGGGCTGTAAATAGATATACTGGAGGGGCTGTAAATTGATATACTGGGGTCTGGGGCTGTAAACTGATTTACTGGGGGTGTAAATTGCTATGCTGGTGGGTGTAAAATCATGTACTGGGGGTGTAAAATGATATGCAGGGGGTTTGAATAAACTGATATTGGTACATTACCTTTTTTTATTGCTGTGGAGCTCTGTTATACACTCATTCACACTGCACATTACTGTGAGTTTTATTGCTGTGGATTCTGTGATACGCTCATACACACTGCACATTACTATGAGTTTTATTGTTGTGGAGCTCTGTGATACGCTCATGCACACTGCACATTACTGTGAGTTTTATTGCTGTGGAGCTCTGTTATACACTCATTCACACTGCATATTACTGTGAGTTTTATTGCTGTGGATTCTGTGATACGCTCATACACACCGCACATTACTATGAGTTTTATTGCTGTGGAGCTCTGTGATACGCTTTTACACACTGCACATTACTGGAAGGTTTATTGAAGTGAGCTCTGTAATTTGCAGTGTGTATAAGTACATCAATAAGGTAGACGTATCTTATAAACCTGAATTGCTCCTGGTGAGGGTATAAATAAAACCCACCAGTTTCTCTCATGGCTGAGAAGCCGCATGAGGACATGTGGTTGCTTAGAAAGCAGCTTTTGGTTTCATTAGGAAGGACTAGCCTGACCCAGAGGTGTCGTGATGCGGCAGAAGAGCTTACACTTTAATGACCATTCAAATAAACCAAAACCTCTGTGTTTTGTTTAACATGGAGCTACAGGGGTGAGCAGGGCTGGACTGGGACAGAAAATCAGCCCTGGATGTCATCCAGACCGGCCCAATTTAATTATGCAAATACGCACAAAAATAGTATATAATCCAACTGGATCGCTCAACCAATCGCTCTACAGATACTGGAGTTGCTGCAGAGCGATTGGGTAAAGCACCGCAGTGGCACTGAGGTCAAGTGTGCACCATGCCTTAAGGTGAGGCGGATGCGCAGAGGGTCTCACCGGCACGGTGGCCGCAATATGAGACTGCGTCTGTTTTGCAGTGTGGAAGTTCTCACCTCACCCATTAAGGGCAGCGCGAGCCACGCGGTGAACCAGCATTCACACTGGCCCACAGAGCCATCGGAATCTCCCTGTAGTCCCTATGGCCAGTACATGCCTGGGGGTGAGCGCAAATGACAACTTATTTTCTTGGTATGTTTTAGAGATTATTATGCATCTCAATGCTGATTGACATGGCATGGTAGGGATGGGGGGGGGCACCAAAACGCACCTTCGCCTGAGTAGACAAAAATGCTTGCACCGGCCCTGGGTGGAGATAGGGGTTCCAATGAACTAGGGGTTAATGTTTGATATCACCGGAACGGCCAGAGCATGGCCTTTCCAATGATACCAAACATGACTATGTAACCTGTAAAAAAATAATTTTTAAATAAAAATAAAATTAAAAAAATAAAAAAAATTAAAAAAAATAATATTTTTTTTTTGTTTTATTAGTGCAGCAATATTGTTCCCATTTCAATTATAATGTGAACAATGATGCTGCACTAACGATTTTTTCTATGGGGGCGTTTTCTAAAAAACACGTAATTTTCCCCAAAAAAAGTAACGATTCCCCGGTTCTAATTTTTTTTTAACAAGAAATTATAACCGCAAACACTTTACACGTTGTAAATTATTGAAAATTCAAATTTTATTGCATTTTTTGTTATAATATACAGACAGGTCATGACGTATACATATAATAATGATATATTATGAATCTGCCGAGTCTGCTGGAAAGAACGATATATAATATGTCTGGGCCATATAATAAAATGTGACTTCAAAGCGAGCGGCTGCATGTTGAAGGAGCTTCGTGATAAACACGGTTTTTAAAGTTATTTCCGCCGCTTGCTCGCACTTGAGAAACGCTCTACGGTCTCTGGGGGCACTGGGGGACTCGGTGAGTTTGCCTTACCCCCGAAATTGATGCTCCGGAGCGGATTAACCCCCGAGGCACAATCGGGGCCTAGTACTAGCGGCCATTTTAGAAGCCTGGAAGGAGATTTCTGAGACCTTTTACCGCTCTTCTTCCTTGTGCCTGCGCTTTTGGTGACATGCCCACCGGTCGCTCACAGAAGCTGCGGTCCAGACAGAGGGACATTCGGGACTCCATGAGAGGTGGGTCCACTTCGAAGGGAGATGCGATCTCCTTCTCCCTCCCCCCGGGCTATGACTTTTCAGAAGATGAAGAGGACCCCTGGCACTCGGGTGGTAGCTCTGCGATGACCTGGATCTCCCCACAATCTCGGACACCAGACTCCCAACCAGTATCTGCAGCAGCAAAAAAAAGGGCGCAAAAGAAACGAAAAGCAGCGCTGACGGCGTCTTTGAGTGCCTCACTTGCTGCTGGTGGCCTCTCTGACAGGGATTTGGCAGAGGAACACCAGCAGTAGTGTGGCTTCATTTCGACAGGACGTTTTGAGACCGGGTGCCCAACCGCAACAAACGAGAGTGACCTCACTCGAAACCCGTATGACACAGCCTGAGGAAAGTCGGCAGGAGGAGGATGATGATCTTCCTCTTACGAAAAGAGACCTTCGGAGGATCCTGGACGAACTCCGGGAGATCCGGGGGGTGTGGAAACCTGAAGTGGCGGCGGTTCGGGAGGAGGTTGCAACAATCCGTGCGCAGGTGACAGCAGTGCAGGCGACGACCTCTACAGTGCTATCGGAACATACTCACCTGCTGGGACAGGTCACTGGTCTAAGATCCCAGGTCGAGCTTTTGTCCCGCTCTGTGGAGATGCTGGAAACAAGACACCGCCGTCGTAACGTCAGGGTCAGAGGCATCCCGGACTCTGTGTCGTCGGATGAACTCCCAGCTTATGTGTCTCGTCTGGCCCTTCGGATGGCGGGACTCCCTCCTGACAAGCCAGATGTGATCGGATCGGTATTCAGGGTTCGGAAACCTGTGGCGCTTTCGAAGGGGACACCCCGTGATGTCGTGGTGGCCTTTCGTGACGTAGCATTTAAGGTCAAGCTTTTGTCTGCTCCTGGCGCAAGAGATCCAGTGAAATTTGAGGGCTCCACGTTGGCTTTGTATCACGACCTTCCATTCCAGACTCTGCTTGCTCGCAGGCGGTTCCGTCCTGTGACTGCGGTTCTTCGTCGGAGGGGGATCCGTTATCGGTGGGGCTTGGCGGGAGCATTGGTGGTGACACATAATAATGTCCCCTACACCATCACTGATCCTGAAACCGCCTGGTCCGACCTTGAAGCGGCGGGCATCTCGCCGGACCCTCTGGAACTTGAGCCAGACTGAGACCTGAGCGATATTGTTTACCCCCCCCAGCTTTTTTCTTCTCTGTTTACGTGTCACTGGTCTATAGATAAGCTCGGAGTATAATTTATCAGGACAATTTATGGCATTTACGTTGATAGACCTACATGCTTATGTCGCAGGGGTCAAGTCCTGGGAAAAAAAGTGAGGGAACTCACCCACGAATTCCACAACCCCCATTACCTGAAGAAAAAAAATATATATATATCACGAGTATAGCAGTGCGTGCCGGTGATACCATTTTTATTGGGTTAACTTTACATTTAAAAGACAACCTTTCAAGAGTGTAAACTGGAAACTATACTGATCAGTGAAAGGTATCACTACGTACAGGTATACTCGTGATTGTGGCAACTGGACTAACGCATTTTATATATAATATATATATATATCCAGGCACAGACCCCCAGAATAATATACACAACACTGTGCCCCCGAATAATATACACAGCACTGAGCCTCCAGAATAATATACACAGCACTGAGCCCCCAGAATAATATACACAGCGCTGAGCCCCAAGAATAATATACACAGCACTGAGCCTCCAGAATAATATACACAGCACTGAGCCCCCAGAATAATATACACAGCGCTGAGCCCCAAGAATAATATACACAGCACTGAGCCCCCAGAATAATATACACAGTGCTGAGCCCCCAGAATAACATACCCAGCACTGAGCCCCCAGAATAATATACACAGCACTGAGCCCCCAGAATAATATACACAGTGCTGAGCCCCCAGAATAACATACCCAGCACTGAGCCCCCAGAATAATATACACAGCACTGAGCTCCCAGAATAATATACACAGTGCTGAACCCCCAGAATAATATACACAGCACTGAGCCTCCAGAATAATATACACAGCGCTGAGCCCCCAGAATAATATACACAGTGCTGAGCCCCCAGAATAATATACACAGCGCTGAGCCCCCAGAATAATATACACAGCACTGAGCCCCCAGAATAATATACACAGTGCTGAACCCCCAGAATAATAAAAACAACACTGAACCCCAGAATAATATACACAACACTGAACCCCCAGAATAACATACCCAGCACTGAGCCCCCAGAATAATATACACAGCACTGAGCCCCCAGAATAATATACACAACACTGAACCCCCAGAATAATATACACAACACTGAACCCCCAGAATAACATACACAGCACTGAGCCTCCAGAATAATATACACAGCGCCGAGCCCCCAGAATAATATACACAGCGCTGAGCCCCCAGAATAATATACACAACACTGAACCCCCAGAATAATATACACAACACTGAACCCCCAGAATAACATACACAGCACTGAGCCCCCAGAATAATATACACAGCACTGAGCCCCCAGAATAATATACACAACACTGAACCCCCAGAATAATATACACAACACTGAACCCCCAGAATAACATACACAGCACTGAGCCTCCAGAATAATATACACAGCGCCGAGCCCCCAGAATAATATACACAGCGCTGAGCCCCCAGAATAATATACACAGTGCTGAACCCCCAGAATAATATACACAGTGCTGAACCCCCAGAATAACATACCCAGCACTGAGCCCCCAGAATAATATACACAGCACTGAGCCCCCAGAATAATATACACAGCACTGAGCCCCCAGAATAATATACACAACACTGAACCCCCAGAATAATATACACAACACTGAACCCCAGAATAACATACACAGCACTGAGCCCCCAGAATAATATACACAGCACTGAGCCCCCAGAATAATATACACAACACTGAACCCCCAGAATAATATACACAACACTGAACCCCCAGAATAACATACACAGCACTGAGCCCCCAGAATAATATACACAGCACTGAGCCCCCAGAATAACATACACAGCACTGAGCCCCCAGAATAATATACACAACACTGAACCCCCAGAATAATATACACAACACTGAACCCCCACAATAACATACACAGCACTGAGCCCCCAGAATAACATACACAGCACTGAGCCCCCAGAATAATATACACAGCACTGAGCCCCCAGAATAACATACACAGCACTGAGCCCCCAGAATAACATACACAGCGCTGAACCCCAAGAATAATATACACAGCACTGGTTATATGGATATATTTTCCCCAGTTCACATGGATATAATTGCCCCCAGTTCACTTGGATATAATTGCCCCAGCTCATATAGGTATATATTGCCCCAGCTCTCATGGATAATGCCCCCCCAGCTCTCATGGATAATGCCCCCAGGTCTCATGGATATGCCCCCAGGTCTCATGGATAATGCCCCCAGGTCTCATGGATAATGCCCCCAGCTCTCATGGATATGCCCCCAGGTCTCATGGATATTGCCCCCAGGTCTCATGGATATTGCCCCCAGGTCTCATGGATATGCCCCAGGTCTCATGGATAATGCCCCCAGCTCTCATGGATACTGCCCCCAGGTCTCATGGATATTGCCCCCAGGTCTCATGGATATTGCCCCCAGGTCTCATGGATATGCCCCAGGTCTCATGGATACTGCCCCCAGGTCTCACGGATATTGCCCCCAGGTCTCATGGATATTGCCCCCAGGTCTCATGGATATGCCCCAGGTCTCATGGATAATGCCCCCAGCTCTCATGGATATGCCCCAGGTCTCATGGATAATGCCCCCAGGTCTCATGGATATGCCCCAGGTCTCATGGATACTGCCCCCAGGTCTCATGGATACTGCCCCCAGGTCTCATGGATATGCCCCAGGTCTCATGGATAATGCCCCCAGGTCTCATGGATATGCCCCAGGTCTCATGGATACTGCCCCCAGGCCTCATGGATAATGCCCCCAGCTCTCATGGATAATGCCCCCAGGTATCATGGATAATGCCCCCAGGTCTCATGGATAATGCCCCCAGGTCTCATGGATACTGCCCCCAGGTCTCATGGATATGCCCCAGGTCTCATGGATACTGCCCCAGGTCTCATGGATATGCCCCAGGTCTCATGGATACTGCCCCCAGGTCTCATGGATACTGCCCCCAGGTCTCATGGATATGCCCCAGGTCTCATGGATACTGCCCCCAGCTCTCATGGATAATGCCCCAGGTCTCATGGATATTCCCCCCAGGTCTCATGGATACTGCCCCCAGGTCTCATGGATAATGCCCCCAGGTCTCATGGATACTGCCCCCAGGTCTCATGGATATATGCCCCAGCTCTCATGGATATTGCCCCCAGGTCTCATGGATAATGCCCCCAGCTCTCATGGATACTGCCCCCAGGTCTCATGGATATTGCCCCCAGGTCTCATGGATATTGCCCCCAGGTCTCATGGATATGCCCCAGGTCTCATGGATACTGCCCCCAGGTCTCACGGATATTGCCCCCAGGTCTCATGGATATTGCCCCCAGGTCTCATGGATATGCCCCAGGTCTCATGGATAATGCCCCCAGCTCTCATGGATATGCCCCAGGTCTCATGGATAATGCCCCCAGGTCTCATGGATATGCCCCAGGTCTCATGGATACTGCCCCCAGGTCTCATGGATACTGCCCCCAGGTCTCATGGATATGCCCCAGGTCTCATGGATAATGCCCCCAGGTCTCATGGATATGCCCCAGGTCTCATGGATACTGCCCCCAGGTCTCATGGATAATGCCCCCAGCTCTCATGGATAATGCCCCCAGGTATCATGGATAATGCCCCCAGGTCTCATGGATAATGCCCCCAGGTCTCATGGATACTGCCCCCAGGTCTCATGGATATGCCCCAGGTCTCATGGATACTGCCCCAGGTCTCATGGATATGCCCCAGGTCTCATGGATACTGCCCCCAGGTCTCATGGATACTGCCCCCAGGTCTCATGGATATGCCCCAGGTCTCATGGATACTGCCCCCAGCTCTCATGGATAATGCCCCAGGTCTCATGGATATTCCCCCCAGGTCTCATGGATACTGCCCCCAGGTCTCATGGATAATGCCCCCAGGTCTCATGGATACTGCCCCCAGGTCTCATGGATATATGCCCCAGCTCTCATGGATATTGTCCCCAGGTCTCATGGATATGCCCCAGCTCTCATGGATATGCCCCAGCTCTCATGGATATGCCCCAGGTCTCATGGATATTGCCCCCCAGGTCTCATGGATATTGCCCCCCCAGGTCTCATGGATATTGCCCCCCCAGGTCTCATGGATACTGCCCCCAGCCCAGCTCACCTCTGCTGCTCCTGCCGCACATTGCCGGCGGCCGCATGCTTCCTGCTTCAGCGGCCGCTGACAGGAAGTGCAGCCGCTCGCCTGGGATCTATGAAACAGCCAGGCGAGCGGCTCCACTTCCTGTCACCGGCCGTTCTAACAGGAAGCACGCGGCCGCCGTGGGAGAAGTGCGGGAACGCCGTTCCTGCGCGTTCCCGCTCGACTCGAGCCCTGCTTATGTGTTTCTTTTGTGTTTTCTTCCTTCACTGAGGTTGGGACTTCTTGCTTTTTGTTTTTTGTTTTTATTATTCCTTTATTGACCTGTTACTACTTGCATCTTACATTATCTGACTGGCTGACCGTAGTTAGTTTGACCAGCCCTAGACGGCTGTCTTTTTCTACGTTTGATTTCGTGAATTTCTTGTTATGTATAATTCTCTAAATAAAGAATTAAAAAAAAAAAAAAATGTGACTTCAAATCGCATTTAAACATGATGAGCGAAACCGGTAAAAATGAGCTCAGCACACAGCAGTGAAATGGCTCAGCAGCGAAAGGGTTAATTTTTATATCTTCCTACGTGAAGATATACTTGCACTTGCTTGGGTTGACTCCTATTTATCCAACAGGTCCTTCTGTGTGTCCTTTGCTGGTAACTCCTCCTCCTCATTGCCTCTATCTGTTGGTGTACCTCAAGGCTCTGTCCTTGGTCCTCTGCTCTTTTCCATCTACACCTCCTCCCTGGGCAAAATCATCAACAGCTTTGGCTTTAATTACCACCTCTACGCTGATGACACTCAGATCTACCTCTCTACCCCTGATCTCTCTCCCCCTGTCCTTTCAAAAGTCAGTGACTGTTTATCTGGCATCTCCTCCTGGATGGCCTCCCACCACCTAAAGATCAACATGTCAAAGACTGAACTCCTACTTATTCCTCCCTTCAATGCCTCCCCACCTCCTGACTTCTCTATCACGGTGGAGGGTATCACCATCTCCCCATCAAACCAAGTTCGCTGTCTTGGAGTTACACTTGACTCTGCTCTTTCCTTCATCCCCCACATCAAGTCTCTTTCCTCCTCCTGCCGATACCAGCTGCGTAATATTTCCAGAATTCGGCCATTTCTTACCGCTGTCACCACAAAACAACTCATCCACGCCCTGGTAATCTCCCGACTCGACTATTGCAATAATCTCTTATCTGGCCTCCCTCTGTCCCGCCTCTCCCCCCTACAATCCATCCTGAACGCCTCCGCCAGGCTAATTCACCTCACCCGCCGCTCTGTCTCTGCCGCTCCCCTCTGCGAGTCCCTTCACTGGCTCCCCATCTACTGCAGAATTAAGTTCAAAATCCTTATCCTTACCTACAAAACCCTCACTAACTCAGCTCCCCACTACCTGTCCTCACTAATCACCAAATACACCCCAGCCCGCTCCCTAAGGTCAAACAGTGACCTGCGCCTAGCTTCTCCCCGCATCACCTCTTCCCATGATAGACTGCAGGATTTCTCACACGCAGCCCCCACTCTCTGGAACGCTCTCCCTCGTACTGTCAGACTTTCCCCTAACTTCTCTTCCTTCAAACGCTCCCTTAAAACGTTCCTATTTAGGGAAGCCTACCACCCAACTAACTGACGCAACCATCAATCACTCTCACCTTACAGTCCTCTCCTCCTGTTTCCAACCCCAACCCTCCCAGATTGTGAGTTCCTACGGGAATAGGGCCCTCATCTCCTCCTGTACTGTTTGTCAAATGTTGTTCAATGTATTGTAACCCTGTCTATACTGTGCTTATTGTACAGCGCTGCGGAATATGCTGGCGCTTTATAAATAAAGAATAATAATAATAGAATAAAAACTGGAGGAATGAGGCCTGCGCTAACAAAAAGCATAAAACACAAAATACATCCTTTAATCAGGGTTCCCACAGTCATTCCGTATCTTAAGCCTCAGAAAATCTCTTTGTCCCAGAGTGATCTGTAGCTTTAATATTTTTCCGGTTAATCTCCCTCGCTAATTAATGCCAAACTAGAATAATATCGCAGCATCATTTCTCTTTAATTAAAAGCCTATTACAGTCTCATAAGTAAGAGTTTTATACAACCGGTTAGAGTTTTGTTTCCCCCGCAGCATTGCGGCAGTAATTAGATTTTTGTAACATTTAGTAAAGCTTTACACGTAAAACAGATTTTGTCTTTGATCATTGTCAGAATGTTAGTGCTTGATCTAAGAACCTGACCTTTATGGATAAAGATATATTTGATGGTTACCAGGATTTACATATCCTTTGTTTCTGTTCACTCGGTCTCTTAACCCCTTCACTACCAAGTGATTTTTGTTGAAAAAGAAATAACATGACATTTATTGAAACACAGAATGCGAAGTTAGCAATTAAACATAGGGGAAAAACAGAAAATTCACACAAAAATGTTGTTCTGAGATACTTAAGCAAATTTACATTTATCTTATTTTTTTAATTTTCTATTTTCATGTGTCTGTTTAACTTTTATAGAAATATTACTGGGAGGAAAAGTTCTAAACTCTAGATGACGTCCATTATCTTGCACAATGTCACACGGGGTCTGCATTATCAGCATACAGGCAGAAACGGCCCTTGTTTCAGATGCAGTAAATGTGCTGCAGACAGATAATAAAATGGTGAGATCTTCTGCTTATGGGGGTTTGTAGTGATCATAATGAGATTATTAGCAATGCAATATCTGTATGTGCTGCATAATGCCTGTGTATGGCAATTACAGCAACACCTTGTATCTGTATGTGCTGCATAATGCCTGTGTATGGCAATTACAGCAACACCTTGTATCTGTACTGTACAGGGATTTACACTCCTTATAACACCCTGAATCTTATCCTTGTACAGCACTGAGTGACCCCACAGCTCTCCCTGTATTCTGCCCCCTCCCTGGCTGTTCTAGTGCAGCAGCGTCATTTCTGAACTTTTTGTTACTGTGAGGATTAGGGCTGTTATTTGCAGCTTGTTTTGTCTTTCTCCAGCATGAATGGAGAGAGATAAAATATAGGATTTTGTTTCACCACAGGGCACACACTAATCTTTCTTTAATAAAGTGTGAAAATGGGGTTTGATATGCTAATGAGTGTTTTTCAATATATTACAGTGCATGATTGAGTTAACTCGATTTTGGGAGTGAAGGGTTATAGCCTGAGATGGCCAGGATCATGTGGAAGGAAATTATCCATGAGTATAGATACAGAGGGTGTGCATCTGGAGAACCTTCATTCTGACAGGCTTAGAAATGTTCGTAAATAATAATTATTTTTATTTTATTATTTATTATGTGCCGACGCATTCCTCAGCGCTTTGTACAAATCATTATAAACCCTTTCAATTACCAAGGGATTTTCTAAAAATACACTAGCAGGATCCGGTGGTTTTATGGGAAATGACTCTCCACTACCCTCACAGTTAAAATATATGTCCCACCGTATATGTTTTTGTAGGTGAGCCCTATTTGACGGACAAAAGGCTCCCTCTACTGGCCAAAAAGTGCGACTGCACGTACTTTACAGCTTGAGCGCAATGTTGCCTATCTGTTTTTGATATTCTTTGATATTATTTAAGATAATAGACAAAGGAAGCTCCTATAGGCTAATTCTAGCCCCTTTAGTCCTCCTATACATTTGTAGCTTACATTATTTAAAAGATTTTAAGTATCTGGGATCTAATGGTCTCAGAATTAGCTGTGTACACTTGATGCCTAGTGTTAGAATTTGCTCGCCAGTTTGGGGGTCTCTACAGAAGAGTGTGGAGCGCTGTGTTAAAATCTTGCGGTGGCATTACCTATTTTTGGCCACAAGATGGAGACAGTCGCGATTAGAGACACTGGACATTGGGACTACATTTCCCGGCATGCTTTGCAAGGAGACAGGAAGTGGGTGGGGACTGGACACTTACATCCTCCACCTCGTGGAGAACGCGCCAGAGCGCGCCAGGGAACGAGAGAAAGCAGACGCAGTGAAGAGATCGCGAGAGGGCCTAGGCCAGAGCCTGAGTGAGACCTGTCAGTTATTATTGGGTCACTCAACCTGAGGAGAAGGAGACTTGCCAGAATCCAGGAATTGCTGCAGACCGGAGGAACCGAAGACCTCGAGTGAGGAGTCACCGCGAGTTGATCGGGTACGGAGAGCAGGCGGTGAGCTGGACAAGCTGCATAAAGTCAGACAACGGATCCGGCCGCTAGTATCCCCAGTCAAAATCGAGCGGAGAGACGTCCTGGGTCAGCGGAGCGTAAAGCAATCGTCGGATGGGTGAGAGGCCTCCAAGGCTGTTTTTATGATTAAAGGACACGCTGCTGTTTTCTCTTTAAAGTCCACAGGGCCCCAACTGACTAGTCGAAGACCTTTCCTTCAGTAAAATCACTGGCCAGTTGAACAGTACCCGGGTACCATACACACATACACACCCTTTACATTCCGGGACTAAACCTGTGCAGGACTCATTCTGTTACGAATCGGAACGGGGGTTAAGGATACGTTCCGAATACATATTTTTCTCTTTTCCGTTGCGCGTTTATCGTGATACAAAGAGATTGTATTTTGGGGTTCGCTACGTGTCTCTGTTTTCCGAACTATTGAGTAATTGCATATATTTTTCTGTTCGGTTGCGAATATTTTATTCTTCCGAAATACGAAGCCTCGTGTTTCGTTTCTTTTCCGCTACGCGTTTTACCGCAATACGAAAGTACTGTAATAATATCTGTGAATACCGTGTCTCAACATCTGCCTATTATTTTAGTAAACTATTTAAATGATAAAAACTCACAGCGGTGTTGGAGTATATTTATTCCCTAGTGCGTGGTTCATTTTCAGCGGCTCCTCCGGGAGTGAGCGCTACACGTGGGGGCTCGTCCGGGATTCAGTCTCTGAAAAAAACGCATCTAAAGGGTTAAATATGGATCCAGACACTGTTGCCGAGTGGTGTGAGGAGCACAGTAGTCAGTTAGAATGTTGTATAGTCATGGATATTCCCGCAGACACTTGGGCCGAAGAGCAGATCCGCCAGGCCGTGGCCACGCTAGCACCAGATCATCGGGGGTTAATACTGGACATTAAAAAAAAAACAGATACTTCTCACACGTATGTTCTTCTCGAGTGGAGAAAGGGCGTTCCACCATGCTTTAAGGGCGCGAGCGTGAAACTGGCCGATGAGGTGGAAGTCCAACTAATTCAGCCAAGTGCGCCACGTGGCGAATCCGCAAGTGTTCCCGCACCTAGTCCGTTGGCCATGCTCGGGCCTGAATTTATCGTGGCTATTGGAGATCTACTGGCTAAATGTCAGAAAACAAGCTCTCCTCACACTAACTTCGGTTATCGACGGTTAAGAAATTTTACAGGAAACGTACCAACTCCGGCGGGAGAAGAAACCTTTGAAGAATGGGTGGAACAGGCGATGCAGGCTCTGGATGAGTGGGACGTCCCTGAGGCCCAGAAGAAGCAAAGGATCACCGAGAGCTTAAAGGGACCTGCGTCGGAAGCGGTGAGAAACCTAAAACTGAGTAGGAAAGATTGTACTGCTTTAGATTATTTAAACGTTCTTGAAGAAGTTTTTGGGCGAACCGAAAAGGCAGCCGAACTGGTATATCAGTACGAACACACCTATCAGAGAAGGGGTGAAAGGATGACCGAGTACATGAGGCGCCTGGATAGGATTCTACACCAGATACTCCTGAAGAAAGGGGCCGAACCGGCCGAAGTAGATAAGATCCGAATAAAACAGATCCTGAGGGGCTCTCAACCTCTAGATCCAGTAATGATGCAGCTGAGAAGCAGAGCAGGTAACCAAGAGTTGAAGTACCTGGAACTGATCCGAGTTGTACGAGAGGAAGAGGCTTTACTGGAAGAGAAATCCTTCAGGCGGGGGGAAAGGGCTTATGCACAACCTGTGAGACATAACGACGGCCTGCAGCCTGAAAGCGACTCCCTAGATACTTATGGATCTGACGAGGACGAACAAGAACACCTAGCTGTTTTTAAATCTACAGAGAGGGCTGCCAAAGAATCGAACCTCTCTGAACGTGGTGAATTGTCCAAGACCGTCAAGAAAGTACAGGAAGCTCAAGCTGAATTGCAACAAGCGCACGCGGAACTGTGCCGAGTGTTGATGAAGGTGACCGAAATGTAGGCAGAAATGCAGAAATTCCTCACAGATATGCAGACGACGGGAGCTGCTGTGGCGTCTGGTCCAAGTCCCTTAACAAAATCCCAACAAGCAACTACGTCTCTGCTCTCTAAGAAGAGATGTTTTGGTTGTGGAGAAATGGGCCATTTCCGCGCACAGTGCAAAGGCCAAAAGCCTGAGAAGGATAGAGTCGAGGGACTGTTGAAAGCCCTAAAAGGACTGTTATCTACCTCACCGGCGGGAAACGCCAGAGGGCACAAGTGAAGGAGCAACCTAAGTGCCCGAAGGTTGAACCTCGCTCCAGAAACCAAGCCAAGACTAAGAGGGCGAGAAGGCCCAAAGCCGAGTCAACTGTGGAGCCTGCCAGGACTGAAAGAGTCACTCCCTTAGCATCCGGGTCTACGTCATGGGGAAGCAATGCACACCCAAAACCTGCACGGGCCAAGAAAAAGGCCAGGGTACAGCAAACTGGGTCTAAGTGTCCGGATACCGCCACCAAGTTCCCTGACCAACTGATAGGTCCTTCTCCTATTGTGCCAATCCAAGTGGAAGGAGTCTACACCAAAGCCCTGTTAGATTCAGGGGCTCAAGTGACATTGATCTACAGAGACTTCTACGAGAAACACTTAAAGCACATTCCTCTGCAAGAATTGAAGGATTTGGAAATATGGGGTATCGGTACTGAGAAACTCCCTTATGACGGGTACCTGCAAGTGAAGTTGGAGATCGGATCTGAAGTCATCAGGCAGTCTGGGGGTTGTGATGCATTGGCCATTGTGTGTCCTCGACCCTCGGGTGCGAACAGAAGCTCCCTGATAGTGGGGACGAATACTGACCTAGTGCGGCGTCTCCTGACGCCTATCGTGTTGGAAGAAGGTTCAACTCAAGGAGTACACCCAATGTTACGTCCGGTCTATCAGAGGATGGTCGAAGAACAAAAGGCACCTGCCGAGGTGGGAAGACTGTGGAGACTGGGTGGAACAGAGAAGGTTCTGCAAGCAGGAGAAGTAGCGAGCTTCCGGGCTTCAGTCAAGTTGAACGGATCGCAACCCGGTCCCTATGTGGTGCTGGGAACCGATTTTAATCATGAGAGTGAAACGGGAGTCGAAGTGATTCCTGAAATAATCTCCACCAAAGCTCTGAAGAGAACACGAGGAAGAGTCTCGGTCAGCGTATGCAATGTGACGGATTCTCCAGTAGTCCTTAAAGCACGAATGCCTATCGGGCAAGTAGAGTCTGCTACACCCCTCTCTACCGATTTAGGAGGGGGAGTGGATAAAGAGATTCCAGATGAAAGATTCTACCCCAAGGACGCTCCCATTTCACCTGAGTGGAAGAAACGTCTTCAGTCTCAAGTCCTAAAGTGGAAGGAATTGTTCTCGAAAGATGAGTTCGATGTAGGCCTAGCAAAGAGTACTGAGCATCGCATTCGGTTACAAGAAGACAAGCCATTTCGGGAAAGATCAAGGCGAGTTCCGCTAGGAGACTTAGATGATCTGCGAGAACGGCTGAATGAATTGCAAAGAACCAAGGTGATTCAAGAGTCCAGGAGTCCATACGCATCTCCCATAGTGTTGGTCCGGAAGAAAAATGGTTCTGTCCGTCTATGCATAGACTACCGCACGTTGAACCGGAGAACCATCCCCGATCAATATGCCACTCCTCGGATAGAAGATGCCCTACAGTGTTTGTCTGGAGCAAAGTGGTTTAGTGTACTAGACCTGCGAAGCGGGTATCACCAGATACCCATGCATCCTGAAGACAAGGAGAAAACTGCGTTCATCTGTCCACTGGGGTTCTTTGAATTCAACAGGATGCCTCAAGGCCTTACGGGAGCTCCAGCCACGTTCCAACGGTTGATGGAGAAGACAGTCGGGGATATGAATCTAATTGAAGTATTAGTGTACCTGGATGACATAATTGTGTTTGGGAAGACTCTGGAAGAACATGAGCAACGTTTGGAGAAGGTCTTGAAGAGGCTCCATGAAGAGGGGCTGAAACTGTCTCTGGAGAAATGCCAATTCTGTCTACCCTCTGTTACGTATCTGGGACATGTGGTCTCAGCAGAAGGTGTTTCGACAGATCCTCGGAAGTTGGAGGCCGTAGCTTCTTGGCCTAGACCCCGAAACGTCACTGAGCTTAGATCTTTCTTGGGATTCTGTTCATACTATCGAAGATTTGTGGGAGGATTCGCAAAAATAGCTCAACCACTGAACAAACTCCTGCAGAAGGAAACCACTGAAGAAGGCTGCAAGGTCTCTGATAAGAACCCGTCAGCTCCAGGGCCAAGGAAAGCTCGAGAGTCTATACAAGGTGAATGGACCAGTCAATGTGAGGGAGCTTTCGTGAAACTGAAAGAGAGTCTAACCCGAGCTCCTGTTTTGGCCTATGTGGACCCTCACAAGCCGTATGAGTTACATGTGGATGCCAGCCGAGAAGGTCTGGGAGGAGTCCTGTATCAGGAGTATGGCGGATTGCTGAGGCCTGTAGCGTACGTGAGCCGGAGCCTTACGCCTTCAGAGAAGAACTATCCTACTCACAAGCTGGAGTTCCTAGCCTTGAAGTGGGCAGTGGTGGACAAGTTGAAAGACTATCTGTATGGAGCGGAGTTCGTGATCAAGACGGATAACAATCCTCTTACTTACATCCTTACTACCGCAAAACTGGACGCAACGGGACATCGGTGGTTGGCCGCTCTGTCAGGGTTTCGGTTCAGTCTGAAGTACCGCCCTGGGGTGAATAATCGAGATGCTGATGCGTTATCGAGAAGACCCTACACTACAGAATGGACTCAGTTGACTCCAGACGGGGTGCAAGCTTTGTGTCAAGGAACAGAGCGCCGGGTCAAAGGAGGGATTGAAGCGGAGGCCATAGGAGTTATGGCTGCGGCTGTTCCTGAGTTCTACTGTAACCCTACGCAGTTAAGGGATGAGAGTTTACCTACCTTTTCGAGACAGGACCTGAAAGCGGATCAGGCCAGAGACCCTTTAATTGCCTTGACCATAAAGGCCCTGTCTGCAAACCCGTGAGAGATTTTGTTAACCAACTCCCCGAGTGGAGCCAGATTGGTCTACAAAGAGTGGGAGCGGTTAAAGATGTTGGATGGGGTGGTCTACCGAAGGGGCCCCTCAACCAACGCTGAAGAGATTCAACAGTTATTCCTCCCCACTAAACATAGGGAGAGTGTGCTGCGATCACTACATGATGAGCATGGACATTTAGGTGCAGAGAGAACTTTTAAGCTGGTGCGAGATAGGTTTTATTGGCCTTGCATGAGGGCTGAAGTAGAAAGTTATTGTCATTCCTGTTTGAGGTGTATTCAGAGAAAGACTCTACCGACCCGAACTGCTCCAATGAGCCATCTGCAGAGTCAGGGACCCATGGATTTGGTGTGCATTGACTTCTTGTGCTTAGAGCCGGATGCTAGTGGGCAAGGGAACATTCTAATAGTGACTGATCATTTCACTCGTTACGCCCAAGCATTTTCCACAAAAGATCAACGCGCTCCGACAGTGGCCAAGGTGTTGATGGAAAAGTTCTTTGTTCATTACGGACTGCCAAGGAGGATACACTCTGATCAGGGTAGAGACTTTGAAAGCAGACTGGTGGGGCAATTGTTAGAGCTGTTGGGAATCCAAAAGACCCGAACTACACCATATCACCCTCAAGGTGATGCTCAGCCTGAAAGGTTTAATCGCACACTGCTAAACATGCTGGGGACCTTGTCGAATGTGGAGAAGCAGAGTTGGAGTCGGCACATAGCTACTCTGGTGCATGCATATAACAGTACGGAGAGTGATGCAACTGGATACTCACCGTACCGTCTTATGTTCGGAAGAGAGGCTCGATTGCCGGTTGATTTGGCATTTGGGTTATCTCTAGACCAGACGTCAGTAGCTTCCCATAGAAACTACGTGGACAGACTTCGAAAGAATTTGGCTTCTGCATTTGAACAGGCCCGGTTGACCTCAGGAAACAGGGAGCAAAGAAACAAAAGGAACTATGACTTGAAAGTCCGAATACAAGATCTACAACCCGGTGATAGGGTTCTATTGAAGAACTTGGGTGCTGCTGCGAGACACAAGTTGGCGGATAGGTGGAGTTCCCAGGTTTACATTGTCTGCAAACAACTGCCGGGTTTACCAGTGTATCAGATTCGCCCGGATGGAAAGGCTGGGCCTCTTAAGAACTGGCACCGAAATCATTTGTTACCTTTGAGAGAGGCTGTAAGGATGCCAGTTGGGGACGAACCGCCTCTGCCAAATCCGCCTGTTCCATGTTTGCCTCCTGTTACTCGGTCTCAACAGACCCGGGTTGTCGAAGAGAGCGAAAGGGACAGTGAGGAAGAGAGTTTCTGTCTGGACTGGATGCGTTCACCGGAGCCTGAAGAGATTATCTCAGTTCCTGAACGATGGGAGAGTAATTTGAGGCCTGAAGCTCCTGAATTTCTGTTGGAAGTCCCTGAGACTGTTGATATCCCTGAGCCTCTTGAATTTCAGTTGGAAGTCCCTGAGGCTGTGGGAATCCCGGTAGCTCCGGAAGCTTATTCAGGTGATTATAGTTCTATGCCTTCACTGGAGGGATCATACTCTGAAGAAACGTCTGCTCCAGTGATAGAGAGAAGGATTGAGCCAACACCTATAGTACTTCCACCTGAAGAGGAACTGATTGAGCCAGAACCAAAACGCTTTGTTCGACCGCCCCAACGACTCACCTACGACTCACCAGGACATAGCACTGAAGAGGCCATCACCACAGTGCAGAGGTTGCCCGAAGTGTCTGCTATGTTAGCTGAGGTAGCCCAAAATATGAGTCAACTTGAGGAAGTGTTCCTAACTCACTATATGTATGCTGCTGAACCTGTGCATGTTATGTAAACTGTATTCAATATTGTGGAAATGTAATGTAACTGTTGTACCTCCTTGGAGAGACCCAAGAGTTCTAGGAGGGGGAGAGTGTAGCGCTGTGTTAAAATCTTGCGGTGGCGGGGGGGGCGTGGCCGGCTGTTCACAGGAGCGGACGTGTTTTACTGGAGCTCCGCACGTCTGCTCCTTCTGGGGACCTTTATCTGATTTTAGAGTGCCAATTTTTCTGCTGACTTGGGGTCTGAGTGGCTGGCCACCGGTTCTGACCTGTCCGGAGGCCGTTTAGTCCCCCCCTCCGGACGTGAGACACCCCTGGCTGCGATAACTGGGTGATTGCTGTGAGGAGACGGCGGCCATCTTGAGGCCTGCGACCTACGTGAAGCCTTGTGACCACGCGGCGCTGACCGGGTGCCCCGGGCCGGATCTGCACGGAGATGGAGGGCCCCCGTCCCCTGGCTGCCGGTTCACGGGAGTGGCGGTCGGACCCGCTGGTTGGAGAAGGGATGGACCCCCCCCTCCAGAGCTGTGGAGGCCGCTATTGGCGGCATAGATGCCTGTTTATTTCTGCTGGAGGGGGAGGACGCGGATGGTCCACTCACTAGAGGGGTATGGCGCAGGATGTTAGCCGCACTGCGATGCTGCCGGGAAGAGAGGTCTCAGCGGTCTACAGAGAACGGGGCAGGTAATCCTCCACGCCCCACTGTGTTCTGCCCCCCTGCTGCTGCAGCCGTTGAGAGAAACGGCAAAGATATTGGTGCGGCTGCGGTCCCAGCTCGAGAGTGCCGTTTCCCCGGAGTGTCCCTGACTCTCGCTGAGGGTGGTGAGGCTCACGTCCGCACCCCACAGATGCTGGCAGGACGGAGGCAGGCGGTGCCACCCCGGGGGACAGGCAGTTTCACCCGGTTGGAGGCCAGGAAGGCGCGGAAGCGCACACGACACCGCCGAAGGAACCTACGGAAGAGATATGGTGCTCGCAGATCGGTCCGGGTCTTTCGCGGATCTAACCCTCAGCTGGCGGTCAAGATGGCACAGAGGTACGCACTGGGACACTGTGAGGTTCAGCTTCAGCATACCTATAACTGCCGAACATACTCGCCCAAGGGGACATTGAGACCTAGACGACCCTGCATTTATCTGCCTGTGATGGCCCGGCCTCCTCTGCTAGATACCGGCTGACTTTACCTTGTTTTATTTTCCCCTTTTGATTTTTTCCCCCTTTTTGGCTTACCCCTCTGCAAGCTGAGTTATACCGCTGACAATTTTTTCTGATTCTGATATTTGGCCCTGAGAGTTCTCCTCCATTTTTCTCCCCTCCCTTTCTTTTATTTTCTTTTTCTCGCTGTTGTTCCCCGGCTGGGGATGCATTTGAGACTTTTTGGCTTCATTTTAGTTCTTTGGATTGTTTCTGTTGACCTTTGTTTTAATCCTCCCTCCCCTGCTCCGCGACATTGTGTTGATAATTATTTTTTTTTTTTTTTTTTTTTTTTTTTTATATATAATTTTTTCTATTTTTATTTTATTATTATTTTTATTTTATTATATTCTCTGCATTTCTTATGTGAGCATATTACCTGGCCCTGCGAGGCCACTTGAGCTGGTTAATCTGTGACCTTTTCTTATTGAAAATAAAAATCTTAAATACAAAAAAAAAATCTTGCGGTGGCATTACCTATTTTTGGCCACAAGATGGAGACAGTCGCGATTAGAGACACTGGACATTGGGACTACATTTCCCGGCATGCTTTGCAAGGAGACAGGAAGTGGGTGGGGACTGGACACTTACATCCTCCACCTCGTGGAGAACGCGCCAGAGCGCGCCAGGGAACGAGAGAAAGCAGACGCAGTGAAGAGATCGCGAGAGGGCCTAGGCCAGAGCCTGAGTGAGACCTGTCAGTTATTATTGGGTCACTCAACCTGAGGAGAAGGAGACTTGCCAGAATCCAGGAATTGCTGCAGACCGGAGGACCGAAGACCTCGAGTGAGGAGTCACCGCGAGTTGATCGGGTACGGAGAGCAGGCGGTGAGCTGGACAAGCTGCATAAAGTCAGACAACGGATCCGGCCGCTAGTATCCCCAGTCAAAATCGAGCGGAGAGACGTCCTGGGTCAGCGGAGCGTAAAGCAATCGTCGGATGCGTGAGAGGCCTCCAAGGCTGTTTTTATGATTAAAGGACACTCTGCTGTTTTCTCTTTAAAGTCCACAGGGCCCCAACTGACTAGTCGAAGACCTTTCCTTCAGTAAATTCACTGGCCAGTTGAACAGTACCCGGGTACCATACACACATACACACCCTTTACATTCCGGGACTAAACCTGTGCAGGACTCATTCTGTTACGAATCGGAACGGGGGTTAAGGATACGTTCCGAATACATATTTTTCTCTTTTCCGCTGCGCGTTTATCGTGATACGAAGAGATTGTATTTTGGGGTTTGCTACGTGTCTCTGTTTTCCGAACTATTGAGTAATTGCATATATTTTTCTGTTCGGTTGCGAATATTTTATTCTTCCGAAATACGAAGCCTCGTGTTTCGTTTCTTTTCCGCTACGCGTTTTACCGCAATACGAAAGTACTGTAATAATATCTGTGAATACCGTGTCTCAACATCTGCCTATTATTTTAGTAAACTATTTAAATGATAAAAACTCACAGCGGTGTTGGAGTATATTTATTCCCTAGTGCGGGGAGACTGACCCGTGGTTCATTTTCAGCGGCTCCTCCGGGAGTGAGCGCTACAAGTGTCTCTGGTTTTATTTAATAATATTGTATTTTGGATGCGCAGCTTTGAATGAACACCTGAAAGTTCCATAAAAAGTTGTGTTTCAACAGCGGAACGCGTCGGGCAGGGATTCGAGCATTTTGTGCTTTTCATTGAAGCTGAGTTCCAAGATTTCAATAGATAAGTGACACATTAATTTTTGGAATTATAATTTATTATGCATTGCCATGTTGGTTTATTTGGCCTTTTAAAGCAACGGGTTTTCTATCAAGAGAGATAATTAATGAAGAGGGATAATTAATGAAGAGGGAACCATAATCAAGAAGGAACGTTAAATCCTAATCAGTTTTGTTCATGTTTCTCCACTGTATGACAAGTAGTTGCTGCAAATTCTTATTCACTCCACAAAACAGCAGATCTTCAGGTGCTGTATTCCTGTTCATTTATATCCTCTCCCGTTAACCCCATAACGCCACGTCCTGTCTTGGCAGCAAGTGGTTTGAGTTCAGGCAATCCCCCTGCACCCAATTATAGCGATCGGATTGCTGGAAAGGAGGCGGGGCAGAAATCCGCATGGAATTTAAGTCCGCATGCCGCCAGGACGGGATAGCACGTCCGTCAGCGTAAGGGGTTAATTTGATTAGGTATTTCGAATTTTATGTGCAATGCTGCATGACTTGAAATCTTGGAAAATATTCACTGAAACATAAACGTCCCTCTAAGCACATTTTACACACGTGCGTCTATATAAAGATTGTATTTCCTTTAATTTTGAAGGACGCACTCGAAGACTTTAGATGAAAAATAGGAATTTTGTACTAAAGATTCATGCGATAACAACGCCGACATCTCACCAGCGAGTGGAGTATACCTTGATAAACACCTCTTACCAGTCGAAATGTTGGCATTCTTATAGCCTCATGAATCTTTATATAAACATTCCCATTTATCATCTAAAGTGTTCAGGTGCATCTTCAACATCCAGCTTAATAGAGTAGGGAAAAAAATATGTTTACCAAAAAATTGTATGTATATAAATATATATATATATTTTTAATATATAAACATAAATAAATAATGAAATATAATATAATAATATAATTTTATATGTATATATATATACAGTATATTTACAGTTACAGGCATTTATACAGCGCCAGCATATTCCGCAGCACTTTACAATAGGGGAGCACAAACAGACGTACATGATGAAGAGATGACCCTCCCCGTTGGATAACTGTCCAGGTAGTACAGCACTTAACCAAATGCACAGTCAGACATCCCATGAGCTTACAATCTAAGGAACTGGGGTAGGTGAGTCAAATGGGAGCAGAGGGAATGTGAAGTTGGTTAGCAGGGCTGCATGGGAAGCACCAGAAGCCTGGGATTAGTGAGAGTAATTAGAGAGAGAAGTGGAGACAGCTGGAAAGGAGTCCTGAAATTAGGGATCTGCCCTGGGTGGGACAGCAGAGGGTAAGGAGCAGTTCTGTGTGTGTGTGTGTGTGTGTGTGTGTGTGTGTGTGTGTGTGTGCGCTGTGAAGAGAGAAAAAGGTTATGTGAAAAGCATGTTGTGTTGCCATGTAAGGGGGAGGGGGATGGGGGGGGAGCAGAGGTTTTTACTAACAGAAAATGAGGGAGATTTAAAACAAAGGCAGACATAAAATTCAATTGCAAAAATATGGCCGTCAGGAAAATAGGGTTGAAAATAGGGGACGTCGTGATGGATCCTGGATAATGTATTCCTTGATGCTTGGTTAGGGGTGCAGAGGGTAAGGAGCAGTTCAGTCTGTGTGTGCTTGATTCTTGGTTAGGGGCGCAGAGGGTAAGGAGCAGTTCAGTCTGTGTGTGCTTGATTCTTGGTTAGGGGCGCAGAGGGTAAGGAGCAGTTCAGTCTGTGTGTGCTTGATTCTTGGTTAGGGGCGCAGAGGGTAAGGAGCAGTTCAGTCTGTGTGTGTGCTTGATGCTTGGTTAAGGGCGCAGAGGGTAAGGAGCAGTTCAGTCTGTGTGTGTGCTTGATGCTTGGTTAGGGGTGCAGAGGGTAAGGAGCAGTTCAGTCTGTGTGTGTGCTTGATGCTTGGTTAAGGGCGCAGAGGGTAAGGAGCAGTTCAGTCTGTGTGTGTGCTTGATGCTTGGTTAGGGGTGCAGAGGGTAAGGAGCAGTTCAGTCTGTGTGTGTGCTTGATGCTTGGTTAGGGGTGCAGAGGGTAAGGAGCAGTTCAGTCTGTGTGTGTGCTTGATGCTTGGTTAAGGGCGCAGAGGGTAAGGAGCAGTTTAGGGGTAGTGGGAGAGAGTTTGTAAAGGAAAAGTCAGGAACCGGTGATAGGGCAAGTAAACCCCTTCCACAACTTGAGGCCTCCACCTTACAGTATATATGTATATATATTATTTCATGTTGTGTTATGTCTCACTAATGACATTAAAATTATTACTTATATTAATCTGTGTAAAAACCTAATTTTAGCCTTTATATGTTACTATTTCTCAGCTTAAAATTCATCAAATCAATATAAAATTAAATATAAAAATGTGATATACAAAATGTACCTCTCCCGCGTTAATTCCCTTTTATCTTCTAATATCATCTCATTCAGTCATTACGATTTATCATTGGAACTATTTGTTTCCACCGTTGATCCATCAGGTCGTTTTCCGTGTGTTTTTGGTATTGATCTTGCAATCTGTCACTGGACGAGCTGCATTTATTATAGCTCTTCGCGGATATTTCCGGTGACAGGTGCGCGTGCGTGGGTGTTCTTTTTTCTAAAGAGCAGAAGCTTGTCTTCTATACCCTTTTTATATATATATCAGTGTTTGTTAGAAGGCTGAGACTGATATGTGATCGGAGCGTTTCAGAAATGCTGCGGTTGATACATTATTCATACTGAAGTTGTTTTCTTGACTGGGACAGAAGTGAACACTTGAGTAGAGCAGTCTTGGACCACGGATCTAGAGCGAGGAAGGACCTAGCAGTGAGCGCGGGCATCCGGTCTCAGCAGCAGGTCTGCAAATATTGGACCTATTCCAACCCTGGTGTAAACTTAAAGTGCCAACAGGTTACTGAGCGCTGTACAATGGGAGAGAATGATGAATATACATACACGTTACACACACCGAACAGTAGGAGGAAGGAACTTGGCTCGAGAGCTCACGATCTAAGAGGAGAGAGGTGACACAATAGGTGAGGGGACCTGGTGTATGTGTAGTAGTGGGGTGCGTGTGGGCAGATTGGGAAAATGGAACAAGAGATGTACAGTGAGAGATTAGGGAGTGAGCCGTTAGGCTACTCTAAAGTAATGTGTTTTCAGAGACTTCTTGAAGGACTGGAGAGACGGGGAGAGTCTACTGTTGCGGGGGAGGGAGTTCCATAGAAAGGGGGCAGCTCGGGAGAAGTCCTGAAGGCGGGAGTTGGGGTGCGGGTACGAGGAACTGATAGCATCATATCATTGGCAATCTAGAAATCTTTCCCATTTCAATGGGATTTCGATCTGGTACAATTTACATGAAAAAAGGTGAATTTTATAGTTAAACCACCGTGACCTGACGAGACTTTTCCTTGGCCGAACGCGCCATGTTTTTTAAATTATTTTCTTCAGTTCGGCTGCGTTCGCTGGTACTCTCCTTGGTGCTGAAAACTATTTTAACACCAGGGTCACCCTCCCGTAGCAGTTTTTTTTTTGTTTGGGCAGCCCGTACATCGTTCGACCTGGGTCTCCCACAGACGCTTCCAGTGAACGACCCTGGTCGTGCGACAGCGTTGTTCGCTGTCGGAAAGCCAATTCGGTTGTTTGACCACGGACCCAGTGGACGGCCAGCCCAAAGCTCAGTAAGTGAGCATTTGGTTTCATAGCTTGTTGTTTTCAGGACCATGTTCTGTACACATTCTGGCACATGAGCCTGTCTCACCGCCCCACCGCTCTCATATACATTTTGCATTCCGGCACCTGAGCCCGTCTCACCGCCCCACCGCTCTCATATACATTTTGCATTCCGGCACCTGAGCCCGTCTCACCGCCCCACCGCCTCACCGCTCTCATATACATTTTGCATTCCGGCACCTGAGCCCGTCTCACCGCCCCACCCAGTGGTGTATTTTGGCCTAGGCCAACAAGGCCTAGGCCTAGGGCGGCACTTTTCAGGGGGCGGCAGCCCGCACTGGTTGGCCCCACCCTTTTTTTTTTTTACTTTTGCTAATTATTTTACCAGGAAGGATACATTGAGATTTCACTAATTTATGAACACATTTTGGTGTTCTGTAGTTCCCTGCACTTCGGGGAATAAAATTTCCCCACCCTGCAGTGAATTCACCATTCACCACAGCGTCCCCACCGCTGAATGCTGCCACCGCAAACCCGTGGACTGCTGTTTTCAAAAGAGCTACTGAACGAAAATGTATGGAATTTACATATAAGATCCTATGATTGATAATAAAAAGGTCTGTTACAGAAAAAAGAAAAACCGCTATTAAAAAAAGGGGGGGGGGGATTTTGCCAAAAAAATCTGACAAATGACTAAAAGGTACTAAAAAAAAAATCAATAAAGACTTTTTACTGCAGATTAAAATAATAAATGGTTTATTAGATATTGCATAAAAACGTGAATGTTTTTAACATTGAAACCTATGGGGTTCGCCTGAATAAACCTGCTGATTGAAACCACCGAACATCAGGGCATTTCACTGACATTTCTCTGCTGTTTGATGTTCTCTGAATAGATTAACCATTACTTCTCTATGGGGATTTGCACTGCCTTCAAACAGCACCGTACTTGCTGGCAGTTCGCCAAACTTGTGTGTGAGCGGAGGGCGGGCCGCCCCAGGTACCAGTGATTATTGGGGTGTCATTAGGGGGTACTAGGAGGTGCCACTGTCACTGTGTGTCAGCTTTGAGCTGTGTTCTCAAACAACGAGCAGCGGAGCAGGGCGTTTGCATACGGAAAAAAATTTAATAGAATAAAAATCCCCCTCTCCTCCCTCCATAGCTCCTCCCCTCCCCTGCAGAAGCTCTAGGGGAGGGGGAGGGGGATGTGATTTGTGTGCAGAGAGAGAAGATGACAGTAAACGGAAGGTAAAGGGGGGGTATCAGCAGAATATGAAGCCCTGTCTGCTTACTGCTGTTTAAAGTGGACCTTTCCTTAACCAGCACTGCAGTGATAGAAATTTGTCATTGAACTGCCTGGCTCCTGGTGAAGCTGCGTGCGTGCAGGTCACACAGTCCAGCCAGTCAGGTGGTACTGAGTCTCAGTACCACCTGACTGGCTGAACCACGTGACACGCACCCACGCAGCTGCCCGCCCTTTCGTTAACACGGACTCTCACTCTATTCTGGACTGAACACCCACTGGGAAGGGAATCAAAGCCACGGTGCACCCTCTGGCAGTGGCACCCCACTGCTGACAAGATGGCTCCACGCACAGGAACAGCTGCGATCCTAACGTGGCCTGGAGGGACCTCCTGCTGAGTCCGAACACAGTCCCTGCTGACTCTGCACACAGCCCTACCGCGGACGGAGGCCGGTAAATATAGAATAAATAATTGCTGTGTGCTCATATACACTCGGTTTGCTGGGAGTTTTATTGCAGTGGATTCTGATGCACTCATACACACCGCACATTGTATTGCTGGGAGTTTTATTGCTGTGGATTCTGATACACACTGCACATTGCATTGCTGGAATTTTTATTGCTGTGGATTCTGATACGCTGACACACACCAAACATTGCATTGCTGGGAGTTTTATTGCTGTGGATTCTGTGATACACACTGCATATTACTGTGAGTTTTATTACCCTGGAGCTCTGAGATACGCTCATACACATTGCACATTACTGTGAGATTTATTGCTGTGCAGTTCTGTGATATGCTCATACACAGTGCCCATTTCTGTGGGTTTTATTGCTGTGCAGCTCTGTGATACGCTCATATGCAGTGCACGTTTCTGTGGATTTTATTGTTCAACCAATTAGAGCGGCTGTGATCTAGTATACTTGACATGCGTGGATGTTCTTTGTAAAAATGCTTGAATTTAAACATTTCATAATTTTATTTATCTCAATAGACACATTTGAAATGGTATACAAAATATACAAGTAGGCACTTGGTATCCACTTTTAATAAAAAGAGAGGAAAAGGCGGAGCTCTAAGAGGAAAAGGTGGAGCTTAAAGAGGAAGGGTGGGGATTAACCAGGAAGAGGTGTGCCCTTGACAGGAAGGGGTGCGTCAAATTTAAATTAGGTGGTGCACAAGTTTAGTCAGGCCTAGGGCAGCACAAAACCTAAATACACCACTGGCCCCACCGCTCTCATATACATTTTGCATTCCGACACCTTCTGATTTGCAAATGAAGCAGTGATTTTAGCATTTCGGATCTTCTGGTATTGTGGAATGCTTGTCATTTTAGGCAAACAGTGCCCCCCCATCCCTCCTGCCGGTCTCTCATCCCCCTTTGTGTTTTTTTGTTAGTCGTTTTCTATTTCCCACAAACACATATTGTGTAACAGTAATTAAATACACAGGGAAAAGGTTTCGTATTTCTGGATGTTCCTGAACACATGCCTGTTTAATTTACGCTATTCTATCACCAGCCTGGATTAAACACTGTGTATGGGTAAAGCCCGGCTCTGCCAGCTGCCGAGGCGCCCATTAAACACGCGCCATGTCTGGGGAATGGTTTTCTAAGATGATTTGGGATTGAGTCGTTTGCATTTTACTTTCTGTTTTGCCTCAAATTGCCTTTCTGAACTGATACTCAAGTGGCTGAAAAAACAGTATTTACTGGGACCTCAGAATAAGTGCGAGATGCAGGTAGATACCAACAGCAGCGCTGCGCTACGCCACTGTATCAGCACCTGAAGTTCATAGGGCTCCATTGATCCAAACAGGTCTCCATTGAGCAGGGGTGGCGGAAGGAGACGTGAAGGGAAATGTGAACTATTTGTTCCCAATCTACCGATGCTTGCGGCCAGAGGAAGTGGCGGATACCGATAGCGCTGTCCTCTGTACTGCGGGATGTCGGGTGAATGTGGGATTAATACTTGGGGTTAAATGGAAGTATTAAAGGAACACTCTATTATTTTGTGCCCTTAAATAATTGGGCAGATCCTGCTGACAGTCTCTGCCCATTTATTATTATTAATTATCTTTTAGGTGATTTTACTCTCGTTTTGTCCCTTGCCTCGTGCAGCTCCTCCTCTTCAGCTCAGGGACTCCCGGCTGGGTGGAGTAGAGGTAATGTCACTGCTTTGCATGGAGAGAGCCTGTGGAGACATGGGTTCGATCCCAGCGAGCAACCTCTCCAGTAAGTGTCCTTGGGCAAGACACCTAACGGTACATACTCGCCACCCAGGACATACTTGAAAACAAGAGAAATCTTAATGTATCCTTCCTGGTAAAATCCTTTCTCCAAAAAAAAAAGTCCCTGAAGCTATATAATGCAAATTGTACTCCTACACAACTTGCGTAGTGTAGGAGTTGAAATTTAAACAGCGCAACGGGATCTGCGCATTTTACGTACACAAGTTCAGTAGTGCCTGGGCAGAGCGATGGATCGAAGCTGCATGCGCATGCACAGATCAGACACATCGGCTGCCTCTGAGAATGATCGCAACAGCAATCAGTCACAGAGGGTGACGTTGGCCGCTCTCTTCCTGCTGATCTAGTGACCGATCTGGTTACCAGAAGCCGTGAAATTAAAAATCCCGGCTGCTGGTGATGCTGGGAGGGGTGGAGGAAACTCCTCCACTTCACCCACTGTTTTCACCGGATTGCTGGATTTGGGGGTGAGTAGGGGGCACTCCTTACATCCTGACCACTGTAAAAGTGTAAAGAGTCCAGGATGAGTAGAGTGTTCCTGTCGCGCCTCACCACCAGCCACGTCCGTTCTCGCCCTTCGCCGGCTCTCCCCCTGGTGCTGGCAGGTCATCGTGGTCCTCCTGCTCCACCCCGTCAGGGCCTCCGGTCTTCTGGCCCTTGCGTCCTGGGTGGCCATCCCTCCCGGCGGCATGTGGTCTCCTGCCAGATGCGATGGCCAGTGGCTGGTGCCGCGGCCTGCCACCATACAGGACACCCCACATGGGGTTCCGGCCAAGATGGCGCCTGGGGGCTGGAGAGACACTTGATAGGTCTGATGGGCGGCTACGGGGCAGCATGGTCTAGGGCGGAGTTACCGAGCCCATACCCAATAGGGGAAGGAGGGGCGGATGCTGAGCTGGAGGCGTGTCCACTCCTATAAAAGACCAGAGATCCCTCTCTGGCATTGCTTCAGTATTGTTCTGTTAGTATTGCAGCCAAGTGCTTTCTTCCTTATTCCTCTACATCAGTTATTGACCCCTTTCTCTCCACCACAGTTACGAAGTCTACTGACAGCCCCGTCCTTGCTTCCATTGACCACTGCCTAACGATTCCCCTATTGTACAGCAATATATTACTTCCTGTGGCTTATTGTATATTGGGTTCCATCCACCCCTCGAATGAGCGTGACAATTCCTTTAAGTGATTTTGCAAAAGCAAAGTCACTTAACACCAGGGTTTAAAAGTCATCTTTCAATTTACTGCATATCGGAAGAGAACGAGCTAGAGTGCCATACTGCATCTGGAAGCAACATCAATGGAACAGCTGTGTGTCAGGAGCTTCATGAAATGGACTTACACAGCGGAGCAGCTGTACACAATCCTCACCAAGCTCCATGCCAAGCGCCAGCTAGAGTGGTGTCAGGGGTCAAGTCGAGCAGGAACTCTTGGGAACTCAGTTCTTCAGCTGGTTTTTTTGGAGTCCCTTTTGCCCCAAATACTAAAAACCTATTATTTGGTTTCAATAAATGTTTCCTTAATAAGTCACCAGAAATATATGATATTTATTATAATTATCATAATGGTGCTTATCATCGTATTTAAGCATTAATTGAGTGTGGGGTTGTGGGTTACGCATGACATGTCAACGGTTAATTGGGGAACAGACATCTTGGAGAGTTCCCCCACTTATTGTTTTTGCACTAGACCCCCGAGTGCTGTAAAGCACATCAACACTGGAGCAGCGGAAACGTGTCCTCTGGAGGGACGAATCACGCTTCACTGCCTGGCGTCTGATGGTAGAATATGAGCTGTACTGATGCCAGGAGAACGTTACTTGCCGGCAGAATGTATAACGCCCACGGTTAAGGGTGGTGGAGGAGGGATGATGGTCTCTGGCTGTGTATTAGGGTTGGTTTTAGCCCCATAGTTCCAGTGAAAGGTTATCTTAATACTACACAATGCAAGGACAGGTTAGAGCAATGGGAAATTACAACTTTATGATGACAACTTACAGGAGACCCACAGACGCACTGACAGCACTACAAGCCACTGGGAAACTTCGTCCCTGAGCTCCATGACCAGCAATATGGACACTAAAACGCATAGGTTTCTATTATACACGATCAGCAGTAGCAGACACTTCAGCCCGAGATTGAGTCAACACGATCTGGAGCTTTACTGTATTACTGCAAAAGCCATTCATTCCTCGCAAACTAATTTCATTTACATTTGGGCTCCAGAAGGTGCCCCCAGAGTTTTAGTCCCCTGGGCATGATGCTCAAGCTTCTAACACTTTTTTAAGACCAGCTGGGAATGTGTCTTCATGACATCTCCCCAGTGAGATCCTGTACGGAGACCAGAACTGCAGTAACTCCAGTTGGCCAGCGGATGGCGACATCTGCTTGCTAGATAGGAATACATTGAGAATATTCTCAAATATTTGGCAGGCAGATGTTGACATCTGCTGACCAGAAGGAGTTACTGGAGCTCAGGTCACTGTGCAGGATCAGCTGGGGAGATGTCATTTAGACACATTTCCAGCTGGTTTTAAACAGGTTTAGCGCCTCAGGCATCGTGCCCACAGTGCTAAAACTTTGGGGGCATGTTCTGGAGTCCAAATGCAAATGAATTTTGGTGGGAATAAAATACATTCCTTTACGCAATACTGTGGCACCAGTAGGAGCCCTGCAGGTGAGGTATAGTCAATCTCGGTAGTAAAGGGGTTATTATGGTAAATATTAACAAGGGTAAGTACATATATAAACCTTGCGTGCTTCTTTTTTTAAGACTTGAGAATGTCATGATAAGGAATGTGCGTTAACCAGACGATGCCAGACGATGCTCCTTTTGAATCTCCATTAACTACTGAAAATGGTGTTTCCATGGCAACCTTCTTTCAAACTGATGCTTCAAACTGTGAGAGGATTTCTGAGATTTGGCAAAATTTGTGAATCTGCTTCCAGACATCTGTTGTGTGTTCCAGTTAACTCTGTAATAGTGAAACCCTCCGTGTGTGTTTCTAAACAGTTCCACACAGTGTTTTACATCAATACAGGGCGCGCTCATTCCAAGACGCGCTCGCCGGCAGAAACATGTCCTCTCCTGACTAATAGCATGTGATTAGAGAGTTTCCCTGCGTGTGCGTAGAAATGGAGATTTTAGCTAAAAAATTCTAAAGGTTATTCACAAAGCGACGAACTTGTCACTCAATTGCACCGAACAGTGAATCTCACCATACGGTGCAATTTCGTGGCAGTTCGCCGATTCACTAAACCAGGGCTCAAAATTTCAAGTCCCAAGCTACTAGCCAGGCCTTAAGAGTTACTCGCCACAAGTTGCCCCACCTAACCCCTTATCCTGCCCTGCCTCTGCATTCCCCAAATGCGAGCAGGCGAGTGGAAATTTTGAGGCCTGCACTAAACTGTCAATTTGCCAAATACAGACAAATTGACGGCAAAATACAGTGCAAACCGGTGACCTGCGGCGGCAGCGAAATTGTCCCATAGAGAAGTAACGGTTAATCTATTCAAAGAACGTCGAACTGCGCCGAAATGTCAGTGAAATGCCTGATTTATTTTTTTTCAAATAAAACATTTATTCTTTTCATTTTCTTCGCATCTATTTATTTATTTTTTAGAACATCTTTTAAAACGGAAATTTTTTATATCCCAATTTTTTTAACCCCTTCCCGACCGCTGACGTACTATGTACGTCCTGCCCACGTGTCTCCCTTAGGGGCTTCTAACCTTCCTCCCGCCGATAATCACCTTCCTCGCTCGTTCCCTCAGCGGTTATGGCAAGCTGGAAGCTTGCCTTGCCATTTCCTGGGGGCCGGTGGATCCGATGATGTCATCGTGCTGCGTGATGACGTCATCGGCAAGCGCTGGTAGTAAAAATTCAGGAAGAGGGGCTCCTTTGGAGCCCTCTATCTCCCCAACCATGCAACGCACAGTGATGCTTTTTGCACCACTGGAAAGGGGAGAGTCTCCCCTTTTCAGCGGTGTATAGCATTAACATTTCGGCACTAATCGGCGCCAAAAAGCGTTTGGAACCTGGAGGGGGGCTGACATCTTGGATGTCAGCCAAGCCTCCAGGTCCCCCCCACCCACTAACAACCTCACCATATGTGTGAGGATGTCAGTGAGCCAGTTATCCGTCTTGCTGCCATGTAGAGATAGGGGGATCCTTTGGATCCCCTTATCTCCCGATCCGTGGCAGCTAGATGGTCATATTTGACATCATTGGAAAGGCCTGATCAATGATACCAAACATGACCAGGTTTGGTTTAAAAATAAAATTAATTTTTTTTAAAAAAAAAATAAAATAATATTTTAAGTTTTTTTGTCTGGGGGGGGGGGGGTTTAGTTAAATAGGACCTAGGCTGTCATCTAAAAATAATTAGCACAAAATGGTCAGAATGAGCGCAGTGCACATAGGTGAACTGGCTCAGCAGTGAAGGGGTTAAAAAGCTAAATTTTGAAACAATTTAGACGGGGTCTTTTTGGTGGTTGTAGATTTTGGATTTAATTACGGAAAAGGGTGTTTTTACCATTTTTTCATCATATTTCATTTTTTTTTTATCGTAAATTATTCGATTATATATTATGGAAATAATGGTATTTTTAGAAAGTCCATTTAATGGCGGAAAAAACGGTGTATAATATGTGTGGGTTGAATAAACGAGTAAGAGGAAAATTTGACCTAAACACAAACAGCGCAGAAACGTAAAAACAGCAGCGGTCACTAAAGGACGGATTTGCGTAAAACCACCCGGTCACTAAGGGGTTAAAAGGCATTTTTTTTTCTTTAGCAGACCTTTTTATTATTTTTTTCGCTGTCCATCCTCGTGTTTCAAATATATGTAATGATATTAGTGTTTCAATACATAGAGCAGGCAGTGAAAGCGATAAACCTCTGCGCTCCCCGTACACATATTCACATTCTCCTACCAAACCAGGTCAGCGTGGTGCCAAAAAGAAACCAGGAACGAGGAATGTCAAGACGATTATAGCTTTGATGATGGGAAACGGTACAAACCCATTACCGTCTAAACAGCATCGCTCACTGACATCGGGGGAAGCTCAATACTTACAGAGTGTAAATGTGGTAAGCAAAGAGCAAGACTGTACTTTATTCATAAAATACTACATAAATGTAGCAAGAACATTATATTAGAGCCTAATGTACTAAATGTAAAATGCAAACCATGTTAACCCCTTCACTACCAAGTGCCTGTCCATAAAACCACTGCCGGGGCCCTTTGTATTTACGGAAAGCCAATGAATATGTGCCTGATATTCTCAAAAGCACGTTCTCAAACTGAATGCACTATTTTACAGACAGATGGTCCATCTGCTGGCCGAAAACTGTTACTACATATTCTGTTTGCCCATTTGCTGAAGAAAGTAAAGTCACCTGGGATTTATTCACACTAAAAGACACTGGCCAAAAGAAAGTCACACACTGTAATATTTGGTTGTGTTGCCTTTTGCTGTGATTGCGGCACTCATTCGCCGCGGCATCGTGTCGATAAGCTCTAATGCGATGTCACGGCATTTATTTGCATCCAGAGCGGCATTAATTTGTGGCCGAGATCTTGTATTGATGATGGGAGAGTCGCGGCGCTGCGTAAAGTCTTCTCCAGCACATTATCCCAAAGATTAACCTCAATGGGGTTAAGGTCTGGACTGTGCGGTGGCCAATCCATGTGTGAAATGAGGTCTCGTGCTCCCTCAACCACTCTTGCACAATTTGAACCCGATGAATCCTGGCATTGCCATCTTGGAATATGCCCGCTGTGCCATCAGGGGAGAAAAAACCCATTGATGGATAAACCTGGTCATTCAGTATATTCAGGTAGTCACATGACCTCATTTTTTGGGCACATAATGTTTCTGAAACGAGACCTGACCAGATGAAACAACCTAAAGTCATAATGGGCTTGTACAGTAAGCAGTGACTTTTTTGTCTGGCCAGTCGATGTATATTTGAAAAAGGGGGAGTTATTCCCTGTTAATGTTTAGCTGTCGGTTATGTGAGTGCGGCATGCCGCAGGGGGGGGAGGGGCCACTCTGTGCAGAAAACCATGCTACAGGACGTCCATCAACTCACTGTGTGCGCCTGATTGACTAATAAGCCAGCACGACGAGGTCGCCGCTGAGGGCAAATTGCGCATCACTGTGCAACAGTCCCTAGATAGCTCCGCCTACAAAGAGCAAAAGGTGATGTTGAGATACGGCATCGATCTTTAACCCCCCCCAAACCACCTGCTGATGGGATATATCAGACCTGGGCGATATCAGTGCATTTTAAGTTAATTCTCTCCACGTCGCCACACTGAGACACTATATCACTCAACGTGTAGCAATTCACACCCTCATTAATCCGTGTACTTTATGGCACCTGAAACCTCTTCTTATTCTTTCATTAGCTGCTGCCGCACAAGGCCGGGGCGCAGGACGCTGACATCTGAAATATGATGGGACTGTCAGGTGCTTAACACTCGATGGCTTGGAGGCTATTGAGTAATCAATCTCTGGCGTTACGGTGACACATTCCTCTGCTTCTACTCCTCATTGTGTCAAACTCATAAATCTTCAAAGCGCTGGGATCTCCGGCCTCAGTCACCATAAGAAAAATGCCACTTTTTAATACTGTCACTGGAACATCACTTTAACCAGCCGCCCGGAAAAATGAAGTGCCTGGAAGTGATCCGACGTTACTGTATACAGGATATCGTATAATTTCATTTGTCTTGTCTCAAGGTATTGTACCAATGTCTTGCCTGTAGAGATTGCACCCATGTACTGTGCTGCTGAGTATGTTGGTGCTGCTCAAATAAAGCATATTAATGATATCCTATAAATAGCCCTGTTTCGCAAACCAGCTTCTATTTCCATCAAGCATCAGCGTTTTCTTTTTGTTGCTTTGAGAAAGTATTTTACCAGGAAGGATACATTGAGATTTCTCTCGTTTTCAAGTATGTCCTGGGTGGCGAGTATGTACCGTTAGGTGTCTTGCCCAAGGACACTTACTGGAGAGGTGCTCTTGCTGGGATCGAACCTGTGTCTCCACAGTTATAGAGCATTGATATTACCTCTACTCCATCCAGAGTTTGACTTCATAGTACTATCTCTATAATCCCCACTATTGAATCATACCAGCATATAATGGGTTAAAGGGACACTCTAGGCAACATGACCACCTAAGCTATTTTAGGTGGTCATGATGCCCGGAGTATCCTGCCCTCTGTCCCCCCTCCCTCCGCTCAGCGGTTCAGCAGAAAATGCTGAAAACAGCTGAGAGAGGCGGAGGAGTTTACTCCGCCCTCCCAGCTGACAGTCAGCAGAGCGGGAATCATATTTCCCGCTTCTGCCGACTTTTGCCGAGTAGGAGACGTCATCGCGCTTTCAGCGCGATGACATCTCCAACTCACCGCAGAAGCTGGCGGCACCCTCTGAGGGTTAGTGTTGCGCGCATCCTCTTGCGCAAAACACTAATCCTCAGAGGGAGCCGGGAGGAAGCCTGCCGATTGGCTGGCTTACGTGAGAGGCGCGCATGCGCGCTTCTCACGTAAACCAGAAGGCAAGAAGCATGAAGAAGGACGGGAGCGGAAGAGGAGGGAGGTGAGTATAAGAAAAAAAAAAAGACGCCGCTGAAAAGAAGTGGATTTTAGGGTAAGTATTACAGTTACAAGAAAAAAAATAAAAACGAAAGATTTATTAAGGGAATAGGGATAGGTTAGGATAAAAAAAAGGGGGGTGATTTTTTGAGTAGAGTGTCCCTTTGTGTAAGTGCTTTATAAACCAGAGTACACTGAGCTACACTATAAGGATTCTCGTATCCAGCATGTCACTTGATACAAAGTACGTCATGCATTGGAGACCTAGGATTGAAATGTTAATCGCAGGGACCTTCATTTCCCCACAAATGTTTCTAAACTACAACTCCCATGATTCTCCAGCTAGCTATGGCATTCAAGGAATTTTGGGAATTGTAGACCTAATGAGTTGTGACATTGAGCTTAAAAGACTTCTAATCTACCCCCTGGGTGATGTCCTTTGAATACATCCCACACAATACAATGATGTGAGTCGGTTACTGACCCATTCACTCCATTCTATGGCCAAAGCCACACAGTGAGGAGCAAGTGATGGAAAGATACTAGGGGGGTGGGTTTACAACACAAAATATCACACAATGATGCACCCAGTGACACAGAGGAAATATCACACAACGGGTGCACCCAGTGACACATATAGAGGAAAATATCATACAGTGGATGCGCCCAGTGACACATATAGAGGGAAATATCACACAATGGATGTGCCTAGTGACACATATAGAGGAAAATATCACACAATGGATGCACCCAGTGACACATAGAGGAAAATATCACACAATGGATGCATCCAGTGACACATATAGAGGAAAATATCAAACAATGGATGCACCCAGTGACACATATAGAAGAAAATATCACACAATGGATGCACCCAGTGACACATAGAGGAAAATATCACACAATGGATGCACCCAGTGACACATATACAGGAAACTATCACACAATGAATGCACCCAGTGACACATATAGAGGGAAATATCACACAATGGATGTGCCTAGTGACACATATAGAGGAAAATATCACACAATGGATGCACCCAGTGACACATATAGAGGAAAATATCACACAATGGATGCACCCAGTGACACATATAGAGGAAAATATCAAACAATGGATGCACCAGTGACACATATAGAAGAAAATATCACACAATGGATGCACCCAGTGACACATAGAGGAAAATATCACACAATGGATGCACCCAGTGACACATATACAGGAAACTATCACACAATGAATGCACCCAGTGACACATATAGAGGGAAATATCACACAATGGATGTGCCTAGTGACACATATAGAGGAAAATATCACACAATGGATGCACCCAGTGACACATATAGAGGAAAATATCACACAATGGATGCACCCAGTGACACATATAGAGGAAAATATCACACAATGGATGCGCCCCGTGACACATATACAGGAAAATATCACACAATGGATGTGCCTAGTGACACATATAGAGGAAAATATCACACAATGGATGCACCCAGTGACACATATAGAGGAAATATCACACAATGGATGCATCCAGTGACACATATAGAGGAAAATATCAAACAATGGATGCACCCAGTGACACATATACAGGAAACTATCACACAATGAATGCACCCAGTGACACATATAGAGGGAAATATCACACAATGGATGTGCCTAGTGACACATATAGAGGAAAATATCACACAATGGATGCACCCAGTGACACATATAGAGGAAAATATCACACAATGGATGCACCCAGTGACACATATAGAGGAAAATATCACACAATGGATGCGCCCAGTGACACATAAAGAGGAAAATATCACACAATGGAGGCATCCAGTGACACATATAGAGGAAAATATCACACAATGGATGCGCCCCGTGACACATATACAGGAAAATATCACACAATGGATGCGCCCAGTGACACATATAGAGGAAAATATCACACAATGGATGCACCCAGTGACACATATAGAGGAAAATATCACACAATGGATGCACCCAGTGACAGAGGAAAATAGCACACAATGGATGCACCCAGTGACACATATAGAGGGAAATATCACACAATGGATGCACCCAGTGACACATATAGAGGGAAATATCACACAATGGATGCACCCAGTGACACATATAGAGGGAAATATCACACAATGGATGCACCCAGTGACACATATAGAGGAAAATATCACACAATGGATGCACCCAGTGACACATATAGAGGAAAATATCACACAACGGATGCACCCAGTGACACATATAGAGGAAAATATCACACAATGGATGCACCCAGTGACACATATAGAGGAAAATATCACACAATGGATGCACCCAGTGACACATATAGAGGAAAATATCACACAATGGATGCACCCAGTGACACGTATAGAGGAAAATATCACACAATGGATGCACCCAGTGACACATATAGAGGAAAATATCACACAATGGATGCAGCCAGTGACACATAGAGGAAAATATCACACAACGGATGCACCCAGTGACACATAGAGGAAAATATCACACAACGGATGCACCCAGTGACACATATAGAGGAAAATATCACACAATGGATGCACCCAGTGACACATATAGAGGAAAATATCACACAACGGATGCACCCAGTGACACATAGAGGAAGATATCACACAATGGATGCACCCAGTGACACATATAGAGGAAAATATCACACAATGGATGCACCCAGTGACACATATAGAGGAAAATATCACACAATGGATGCACCCAGTGACACATATAGAGGAAAATATCACACAATGGATGCACCCAGTGACACATATAGAGGAAGATATCACACAATGGATGCACCCAGTGACACATATAGAGGAAAATATCACACAATGGATGCACCCAGTGACACATATAGAGGGAAATATCACACAATGGATGCATCCAGTGACACGTATAGAGGAAAATATCACACAATGGATGCACCCAGTGACACATATAGAGGGAAATATCACACAATGGATGCACCCAGTGACACATATAGAGGAAAATATCACACAATGGATGCAGCCAGTGACACATAGAGGAAAATATCACACAACGGATGCACCCAGTGACACATATAGAGGAAAATATCACACAATGGATGCACCCAGTGACACATATAGAGGAAAATATCACACAATGGATGCACCCAGTGACACATATAGAGGAAAATATCACACAATGGATGCACCCAGTGACACATATAGAGGAAAATATCACACAATGGATGCATCCAGTGACACGTATAGAGGAGAATATCACACAATGGATGCACCCAGTGACACATATAGAGGAAAATATCACACAATGGATGCACCCAGTGACACGTATAGAGGAAAATATCATACAGTGGATGCACCCAGTGACACATATAGAGGAAAATATCACACAATGGATGCACCCAGTGACACATATAGAGGAAAATATCACACAATGGATGCACCCAGTGACACATATAGAGGAAAATATCACACAATGGATGCACCCAGTGACACATATAGAGGAAAATATTTTCTTAACTAAACAAACAAGAGAAAAACAAAACACATGTAAGATATAATTGCTTTTTTGCATCTTAGATTGTGAGCTCTCGAGCAGGGTCCTCCCTCCTTCTGTTCTGTGTGTAATGTGTATGTCTATTTGTTATTCTGGTTCTCCCATTGTACAGCGCTGCGCTACAGAATTTGTTGGCGCTTTATAAATACGTGAATCTATAACTGCATAGCCATTTTTGTTGTTGGGCATGACTAAGATGGACTAAGATTCTCCTAATCACGCACACACGCCGCTAGCGGACGCAGCGCACTCTGTACGTCAGTACTAGCGGTTTCACGTTCTAGAAAAAATGCGTTCGTTTGCCCCTTGTGTTGCGCGGCTGCACTTTCGTGCGGCCGTTCTTCATATGTTGCCCGTCATTGGACGTCATTTGCTGCTAGCACGGCCGTGATTAAGTGCGGCTAAAAGCACGTTAATACTGCGTTCGTCTGACCCTAGCTGTATCAACACCTTGTACACTGATCTTATAAAGCGCTGTGGAATATGTGGCGCTATATAAATAAAGGATAATAATAAAGAAGAAAAAAAAGATAAAAAAATAATCTCTTTCTTTCTTCTTTTTTTCAAAGTGATTTTTAGATGAAAAAAATTTAAAAAACTTTATTGTTTAAGTTTTCTATTTCTTTTCTTCTAAAAATCACTTCGAAAAAAAGAGATGAAAAAAAATTGAAAACTTTATTTTTTCTTATCTTTTTTCGAAGTGATTTTCAGAAGAAAAAATGGAAAACTTAAAAAATAAAGTTTAAATTTTTTTCTTCTTCTAAAAAATCATTTAAACGAAAAAAAAATTTCTTTTTTTTTTCAGAATTATAATTACTATTTAGGATTCCCCCGTCTGCCCCATGGATGTTCCATACTGCTAACAAGTACGAAGAGCAGTCAAAACGTATGAGAACCAGACACTCCTCAAGGGTAAAGTGGCGCCAGCAACATCACAGCGCAGCCTGTTTTTTTCCCTTGATAAAAGGAACAGAATTATTATTATTAATTTCTAATGATATGATCTCATTTAACTTGATTGCGATATTCTGCGTTACCAGTTTGTGTCATAAAGCCCCGGCGCAATTATTTCAATAAAGTTTTTGCTTCTTATTTCTTAATAAATGAGTTTGGTACCTGCAGGGATGTCAGGGATGCGGCCTTCTCCTGTCACATTTTTAATGGATGAAGCCGGCTACGCTCAGTACAGAAACATCAGACTGCCAGCGATCTGCTCCTGCCTCTTGACACCACACTGAATCCTGAGCTCCGGCTTTGCTTTGTCGCCTCTTTTTTTAGTGTTCATCTGTCATACAGTGTCTGACATCCCCGCCGGCTGAAGATGTCAAGTCTTACGTATTTTTTGCTGAGCCGCAGCTAAGCTATTTGTCGCCGAACTACAGGAAGAAGAAACTTTCTTACATTCATCAAATCTCACTTTTAAAACCTTCACTTCCAATTGCTTTTTGTTGAATTTTTTTTATAAATCATACCATTTATTTAAACCATGGATTATATATTTAAAAATGATACATACTGTGTAAAAAGCAATCCGGCATAAAGGGTTTTATTCTGAGTAATGAAGATTAAAATATAGTAACATTTATATTTTTTTCATGTATTCGTTTATCCTTTACTGAAAAATTGCTGGAATGAAAGGTTCCAAACTCTAGATGGCGTCCCTTATCTTACACAATATCACACGGGGTCTGCATTATCAGCATACAGGCAGTAATCGCAGCATTATTTGTCTTTAATTAAAACCCTATTACAGTCTCATAAGTAAGAGTTTTATACAAACTGTTAGGGATATCTTACAATTTTCGCACAAAAACCCTCGCGCAAAGCGAAAAAAGTTTTGCGTCAAGCGTTAAACTTTTGCGCGCGCAAGTCACCGCTGGAATTACAATCCTCGCGCGTCTTTTCATCCGCCGATCAATACCGCACGCAACCAGGACGCGGATAAATGTTTGCGCAAAAACTAGTGTGCAAACAGTTTTTATCTCACGATTCAGCCAATCAGAATTAAGAACCACAATTATCTCACGTTAAGTTTTTGCACCTGCCAAAATCAATCTGAACATATATGCTGCAGCAATAATAAATGAACACACAACTTCTTCAAATTTTTGGTTTGGTATGTGTAGAATGTGTAACTATACTTTGCTGTGTATTTTTTTTTGGGCTGGTGTATTTGGGTTCGGCAGGTTGATAGAATTTGCCATTAACACCAGCTTTTAGGAGTTGCTAAATTATGCGAGCAAAGGCTGTGCGGTAATTACCGGGAAATAGATTGTAATACCATCCTCGTACCGGCGCACAAACGCATTTGTGCTCACAATGTTAAGTATAGGACTCGCGAAGTACAGTTACTTTGCGCAGGTTCACCCGCGGTAGACTATTGCGCGGGTTGTTGCGCTCACTATGTAATATGGCGTTCAGCGCAAAGGGTTTTACCCCTCGCGTTAATGTTTTTTTGCACCGGCGCAAACGTTTGCGCGAAGATTGTAATTTAGCCCTCAGAGTTTTGTTTCCCCCGCAGCATTGCGGCAGTAATTTGATTTTTGGAACATTTAGTAAAGCTTTACACGCAAAACAGATTTTGTCTTTGATCATTGTCAGAATGTTAGTGCGTGATCTAACAACCTGACCTTTATGGATAAAGATATATTTGATGGTTACCAGGATTTACATATCCTTTGTTTCTGCTCACTCGGTCTCTTAACCTCTTCACTACCAAGTGATATTTATTGAAGAAAAAAAAAATCATGACATTTATTTGAAACACAGGATACGAAGTTAACAATTAAACATATAGGGCAAAATAAAAAAAAATTGTGCAAGAATGTTGTTCTGAGATACTTAAGCAAATTTACATTATCTTAATTTATTTTTTATTTTCATGTATTTGTCCAACTTTTATAGAAATATAGTTGGGATGAAAAGTTCTAAACTCTAGATCAGTGGTCCCCAACCCTGGTCCTCAGGGCCCACTAACAGGCCAGGTTTGCCAGATATCTGAAGCACAGCACAGGTGTTATGATTTGCTGCTCAGTGATTGCAGGATTCAGTCTGCTTTTCCCCATGGTGATCTGCAAAATCTGGCCTGTTAGTGGGCCCTGAGGACCAGGGTTGGGGACCACTGCTCTAGATGGAGTCCCTTATCTGGCACAATGTCACACGGGGTCTACATTATCAGCATACAGGCAGAAATGGCCTTTGTGTCAGATGCAGTAAATGTGCTGCAGCCAGATAATAAAATGGTGAGATCTCCTGCTTATGGGGGTTTGTAGTGATCATAATGAGATTATTAGCAATGCAATATCTGTATGTGCTGCATAATGCCTGTGTATGGCAATTACAGCAACACCTTGTATCTGTATGTGCTGCATAATGCCTGTGTATGGCAATTACAGCAACATCTTGTATCTGTATGTGCTGCATAATGCCTGTGTATGGCAATTACAGCAACACCTTATATCTGTATGTGCTGCATAATGCCTGTGTATGGCAATTACAGCAACACCTTGTATCTGTATGTGCTGCATAATGCCTGTGTATGGCAATTACAGCAACACCTTGTATCTGTATGTGCTGCATAATGCCTGTGTATGGCAATTACAGCAAAACCTTGTATCTGTATGTGCTGCATAATGCCTGTGTATGGCAATTACAGCAACACCTTGTATCTGTATGTGCTGCATAATGCCTGTGTATGGCAATTACAGCAACACCTTGTATCTGTATGTGCTGCATAATGCCTGTGTATGGCAATTACAGCAAAACCTTGTATCTGTATGTGCTGCATAATGCCTGTGTATGGGAATTACAGCAACACCTTGTATCTGTATGTGCTGCATAATGCCTGTGTATGGCAATTACAGCAACACCTTGTATCTGTATGTGCTGCATAATGCCTATGTATGACATTTACAGCAACACCTTGTATCTGTATGTGCTGCATAATGTCTGTGTATGGCAATTACAGCAACACCTTGTATCTGTACTGTACAGGGAATTACACTCATTATAACCCCCTGAATCTTATCCCTGTACAGCAGCGAGTGACCCCACAGCTCTCCCTGTATTCTGCCTAGGGATGTGCGTTTCGGGTTTCGGAATTTCGGAATTTTCACGAAATTTCCTGATTCGTGCATTCGGAGTCGGCTGATTTACCGAAAATTTTCAGATCCGAAAACGGCAGATCCGAAAAAATTTACAAAACGAAACGAAAATTTGTTCGGATTTTTCGAATGGACTAGAAATGTGTAAAATTGAAAATCATTTTCGTTCCATTCGTGATTTCAGCTCCATTCCTGATTTCGGTTCCATTTCAGTAATTTCGGACAACGTATTTTTTGGTTATATTGCTGATTCTGTAATTTTGTATCATTCCCATCTCAATGTATCCTTCTTGTAAAACCAGAGAAATCTCAATGTATCCTTCTTGTAAAACATAAGAAATCTCAATTATTTATTTTATTTATTTATAAAGGATTTTACCAGGAAGGATACATTGAGATTTCTCTCGTTTTCAAGTATGTCCTGGGTTCAAGAACATTGAAGTGTTACAGTTACAGAAATACAAAGTAATACAATGCAAGATATTAAAAACACAACACAAATATACAGATTAACAGAAAAATATGTAGGAAATATATGTATCCTTCTTGTAAAACATGAGAAATCTCAATGGCAGAATTATAGTATCGACAGAATTATTGTATCGACAGAAATATCGGATCCGAAAAACCATTAGTTTACGTCAAAACGAATAGACACTTTGAAACGAGGAGAACAGACGTTCCTAAAAAAACGAAAATTTCCGACATTACGAAAAAAAAGTCGAAACGAACCGAAACGGAAATCGGCCGAAACGAAAATTTACAAAATACGAACGAACCGAACCGAAAAAAAAATCAGTGCACAAGTCTAATTCTGCCCTCTCCATGTAGTTAAGGGTGACATGAATTAGATATCACAAGGAATTTTATTTCTCCCGTGTTGGAGTGAGTTGCATCTTATCGAGTGATCACTCTTTATCTCTTGCGCAAATCACAAATCAACCCAGTTCCAAAATACCGCAGGAACAGAGTCATGAACCACAACACAAGGTGCAGATTATAAATCTGTTAATTTGTTTATGGTTTCATGTGGATATATAGTATAAAATAAAAACGGTTACAAAACATCCCACTGCTGCACTTTTCAGTAAATCACAGAAGAAGAGACATAAGAAAAGCATCTTAACGCAGCGGAAACCACATACAAGGCACTTATGATTATATATATTCATAAGATTCCCAGAAATTAGGTAAAATGCAGAAAACCAAACTTAACCAGCAATAAGGATGCTAACAGAGGTGTCCTTAAAGTGTGTTTAAGCTTTGAATAAACATATGCATTTTAAGCTTAGCCAGGCCTACTTGAAATTTTACACAGCGCTGTGTACATCTCAACACATTGGGGAGTTATTCAGAGAGCACTGAAATGTCACCGACATTTCGGTGCTCTCTCGTTCCCCGCACTTCAGGGAATCAAATTTCCTGACCCTGCGGTGAATTCAGTATAAAAAACAAACAAAAAAAAACAAAAAACATTGAAGCGTTAAATATTTTAAACGCTGTTTTTTAAAAAAAAAATACTGGACAAAAATGTCTGGAATTAAAAAAAAAGGTCTGTTACTGAAAAAAGAAACACTATTTAAAGAGAAATCTGGAACAAAAAAAAAATTGGTGAAAAAAATCCTAAAAAACTAAATAAAGAGACTTTTCGTGCAAATTAAAAGAATAAATGGTTTATTAGATATTGAATAAAAATGGGAATATTTTTTTATACATACTCGCACACCAGCCCCCTTCCCACACACATACATATATATATATACAGTTGTGTTCAAAATTATTCAACCCCCAATGCTGTAAAGGGTTTTAGGGAATTTAGTGTACATTTGTAATTGTATTCAGAATGAAATCCTACAAGGACTTTTTAAAGAACCATATGCAACTAAAATGACATCAATTGGTTTTGTAATACAGTAGTAAATGTTTCTTTTGTGAATTCTTCATTGACACAATTATTCAACCCCTTAAAGACTACCACTCTGAAGAACAGAGGTTCATTCAAGTGTTTTCAATCAGGTATTGAAAACACCTGTGGATGTCACGGAGCAGCAATAAAGCATAATAAGCACCAATTAGGCAGCTTTAAAATGACTGTGATACTCAGCTCCTTCTAGACATTTACTGGTGTGGTTACAAACATGGTGAAGTCAAGAGAATGGTCCAGGAAGACAAGAGAAGAGGTGATTACTCTTCACAGGAAGGGCAATGGCTATAAGAAGATTGCAAAGATGTTAAACATACCAAGAGAGACTATAGGAAGCATCATTCGCAAATTCAAGGCAAAGGGCACTGTTGAAACGCTACCTGGTCGTGGCAGAAAGAAGATGCTGACTTCGACTGCTGTGCGCTACCTGAAGCGTAGAGTGGAGAAAAGTCCCTGTGTGACTGCTGAGGAACTGAGAAAAGATTTGTCAGATGTGGGTACTGAAGTTTCAGCTCAGACAATAAGGCGCACACTGCGTAATGAAGGCCTCCATGCCAGAACTCCCAGGCGCACCCCCTTGCTGTCTCCAAAGAATAAGAAGAGTCGACTGCAGTATGCCAAAAGTCATGTGGACAAACCACAGAGGTTTTGGGATAGTGTTCTGTGGACTGATGAATCAAAATTAGAACTGTTTGGGCCCATGGATCAACGCTATGTTTGGAGGAGGAAGAACAAGGCCTATGAAGAAAAGAACACCTTGCCTACTGTGAAGCATGGCGGGGGGTCAATCATGCTTTGGGGCTGTTTTGCTTCTGCAGGTACAGGGAAGCTTCAGCGTGTGCAAGGTACCATGAATTCTCTTCAGTACCAGGAGATATTGGATGACAATGTGATGCAGTCCGTCACAAACCTGAGGCTTGGGAGACGTTGGACCTTTCAACAGGACAATGATCCCAAGCATACCTCCAAGTCCACTAGAGCATGGTTGCAGATTAAAGGCTGGAACATTTTGGAGTGGCCATCGCAGTCACCTGACTTAAATCCGATTGAGAACCTCTGGTGGGACTTAAAGAAAGCAGTTGCAGTGCGCAAGCCTAAGAATGTGACTGAACTGGAGGCTTTTGCCCATGACGAATGGGCGAAGATACCCGTAGATCGCTGCAAGACACTTGTGTCAAGCTATGCTTCACGTTTAAAAGCTGTTATAACTGTAAAAGGATGTTGTACTAAGTACTAAGATTGAATGTCACTTGGGGGTTGAATAAAACTGATAATGATGTGAGCACAGAAAAGACATTTGTGGTTATTTCATTATAAATGTTATGTTATATTTGTCTGACCTACACGTGCCTCTTTGATTTAATTGTAAGCAAGATGACTGAATGATCAAAATCAATGTCAAACTGGCCAAAACACTCAATTTCAGTGGGGGTTGAATAATTTTGAACACAACTGTACACCCCCTCCCTCTGTCTCTGTATACACAGAGCCAGCTCTGTATATACAGTGACAGAGCCGGCTCTGTATACAGATATACAATCTGTATCCCCCCTCTCTGCTTAGATTGTAACCTCTTGTACAGGGTCCCCTCTCCTCTTATATTGTAAGCTCTGGAGCAGGGACCCCTCTCTGCTTAGATTGTAAGCTCTTGGACAGGGTCCCCTCTCCTCTTAGATTGTAAGCTCTGGAGCAGGGACCCCTCTCTGCTTAGATTGTAAGCTCTTGGACAGGGTCCCCTCTCCTCTTAGATTGTAAGCTCTGGGGCAGGGTCCCCTCTCCTCTAGATTGTAAGCTCTGGGGCAGGGTCCCCTCTCCTCTTAGATTGTAAGCTCTGGGGCAGGGTCCCCTCTCCTCTAGATTGTAAACTCTGGAGCAGGGTCCTCTCTCTACTTAGATTGTAAGCTCTGGAGCAGGGTCCCCTCTCTGCTTAGATTGTAAACTCTTGGACAGGGTCCCCTCTCCTCTTAGATTGTAAGATCTGGGGCAGGGTCCCCTCTCCTTTTAGATTGTAAACTCTGGAGCAGGCTCCCCTATCCTTTTAGATTGTAAGCTCTGGAGCAGGCTCCCCTATCCTTTTAGATTGTAAGCTCTGGAGCAGGGTCCCCTCTCCTTTTAGATTGTAAACTCTGGAGCAGGGTCCCCTTTCCTCTTAGATTGTCAGCTCTGGAGCAGGATCCCCTCTTCTCTTAGATTGTAAGCTCTTGTACAGGGTCCCCTCTCCTCTTAGATTGTAAGCTCTGGAGCAGGGTCCCCTCTCCTCTTAGATTGTAAGCTCTGGAGCAGGGACCCCTCTCTGCTTAGATTGTAAGCTCTTGGACAGGGTTCCCTCTCCTCTTAGATTGTAAGCTCTTGGACAGGGTCCCCTCTCCTCTTAGATTGTAAGCTCTGGAGCAGGGTTCCCTTTCCCCTTAGATTGCAAGCTTTGGGGCAGGGTCCCCTCTCCTCTAGATTGTAAACTCTGGAGCAGGGTCCCCTCTCTGCTTAGATTGAAAGCTCTGGAGCAGGGTCCCCTCTCTGCTTAGATTGTAAACTCTTGGACAGGGTCCCCTCTCCTCTTAGATTGTAAACTCTTGGACAGGGTCCCCTCTCTGCTTAGATTGTAAGCTCTGGAGCAGGGTCCCCTCTCCTCTTAGATTGTAAGATCTGGGGCAGGGTCCCCTCTCCTTTTAGATTGTAAGCTCTGGAGCAGGGTCCCCTCTCCTCTTAGATTGTAAGCTCTGGAGCAGGGTCCCCTCTCCTTTTAGATTGTAAACTCTGGAGCAGGGTCCCCTCTCCTTTTAGATTGTAAGCTCTGGAGCAGGGTCCCCTCTCCTTTTAGATTGTAAGCTCTGGAGCAGGGTCCCCTTTCCTCTTAGATTGTAAGCTCTGGAGCAGGATCCCCTCTTCTCTTAGATTGTAAGCTCTGGAGCAGGGTCCCCTCTCCTCTTAGATTGTAAACTCTGGAGCAGGGTCCCCTTTCCTCTTAGATTGTCAGCTCTGGAGCAGGATCCCCTCTTCTCTTAGATTGTAAGCTCTGGAGCAGGGTCCCCTCTCCTTTTAGATTGTAAGCTCTGGAGCAGGGTCCCCTCTCCTCTTAGATTGTAAGCTCTGGAGCAGGATCCCCTCTTCTCTTAACGTGTAAGCTCTGGAGCAGGGTCCCCTCTCCTCTTAGATTGTCAGCTCTGGAGCAGGGTCCCCTCTCCTCTTAGATTGTAAACTCTGGAGCAGGGTCTCCTCTGCTTACTTTGTAAACTCTGGAGCAGGGTTTCCTCTCTGTTTAGATTGTAAGCTCTGGAGCAGGGTCCCCTCTCTACTTAGATGGTAAGTTCTGGAGCAGGGTCCGCTCTCCTCTTAGATTGTAAGCTCTGATGCAGGGTCCCTTCTGCTCTTAGATTGTAAGCACTGGGGCTGTGTCCCCTCTCCTCTTAAATTGTAAATGTAACCAATGTAAATATGTGTGTGTCTCTTTATGAGCACAGTATGTGTTTATTTCCCTAATATCCCCCATTTTAGAGAAACTCCTGTATTATTGTGAATGTCTCACCCAAAGAAACTTTTTGGTTTGTTTTTGTTTTAATTTTGTGCAGCCGTTGAGGAGTTAATACTATTATGCTAATGAGGCATGACCTCATCTCCTGTGAGCCCGGGCTTTTTCCTTCAGATCACGAGGCAGCTGCCTGAGGTAGGAGGTGTATTGAAGAGCTCTCACATTCTCTTCCCTTAGAGTTCTAAACCCATGCAAAAGTTCTCCCAAAAGTTTTTTGTGTTTAAATTTAACCCTTATGTACGTGTAGTTATGTTAGTTCCTCTAGGAGGTTCATGTGTGCAGAATAAAACAGCCCTATTGTTTAGCACAGGGCTTTGAGTGTAAATATCAGCGCAACAAGTGATAACCTGTGTTAATCCTATGCTTGGTGTCTGTAGGTGGATGTCACAGAGGATATTCTCATTGCCGTGTTTTATATATGTTTTATTCAGGTATGATTTGTTTTATTCCCATTTTTATGTTTTATTTGTATTTCCCTGTTGAATTTATGTATTTTCTTTTTGTGTATATATTTATTGTATTGTAATGTGACTATATTACTCAACCCTTCAGATCACGAGGCAGCTGTGTGAGGTGGATGTCACAGAGGATATTCTCACTGCCGTGTTTTATTCAGATTAAAATCGCATGTTCCCAGCGATCCAGTTGCCGGTCTCATCTTTGATGCTCCACAACACCACAAAACACAACGCAGAGTCCATACGAACGGGCAGTGAGGGTGTAGGCCAGTTACAGTGGTGCCGTGACTCGGATGAATTGAAGATCAGTCCACCGTGTGGATCTCCATCTAAGGATCAATGTCGTTTGATCGCTGATGGGAGCTGCACTTCATTACAGGTTCCAAAGAACTGTTAAACAAAGTGGTGGCAAATTTTTATGCACAGGACACTTTGCCATATATTTAATGCCACGAGTTTTTTTTTTCACTCTCGTGAGATTCCAACAGATAACTCCTTGGAGTTGGTGGCAGCGGTTACAGTGGTGCCTCGTGAAAGTTTTTTTTGTGATATTTAGGCTGGGTTCACACCTAAGCGTTTTACAGCGCGCTCCTGCGCGGTGTAAAACGCTTAAACAATGAAATCCCATGATTTCCTATGTGGGCATGTCACACCTAAGCGTTTTAAAGTGCGCACGAACGCGCTTTAAAACGTCCGACGCAAAAAGAAGTCCGGGAGCTTCTTTTCGGGCATACAGCAGCGCGTTCGCGGCCATAGACATAGCCGCGAACGCGCTGCAACGTGCGTTTGCGCGGTTTTTTTTTGTATGCGTAAAAAACAATGCGCGCATTGCGCGACGCAGCGCTACGCCCAGGTGTGAACCCAGCCTTAATGATAAATTCTGTTTTTGTAACTGTGTTATAAGGAATCATGGCACATGGTCTCAGTGGGGATAATTTTAATGCAGACAGGAACATGTCAGACCCAGGTTTGGGCAGGGGAAGATTTTTTAGTGATCAGCCATTTACACCTGTTGCAGGGGGGGCTAAAAGAACATCACCCCAGTCTTGTTCCACGAGGGTAGCTGAGCAAACACCAAATAGGCCAAGGGTTAACTCATTACCGAACAGCCCAGATGTAGATGATACAGCATGGCACAACCTCATTACACATATTGCTCAGGAAGTAGGGCAAAGTATAATTTCTGCTCAAAATAGTGAAGCAAGGAGAGGGAGAGAAAGCGGCAATGCACGAGCTTCAAGTTCAGGTGTAGAGCAGTCATTCTCAGGAATCCCATCGCTTAATTTGACAGGAGTTAAACTTGTTATGCAATCTGAAGCGAAAGAGCCACCTGTTTTCCGAGGAGATGGTGCAGATAAATTCAGTGTGCACGAGTGGGAAGATTTAATGGACACTTACCTACGAAAAAGGGGTAATACCAGTGAACGAGCATTATAACGAAATTTTTACGAGATTAATGGGCAAGGCCGAGGACATTGTAAAAATCACGCTGCGCAGAAACACGTCTCGAAGACCTTCTGAGAATCCCAAGGTAATATTCGACATCCTCAAACAACATTTTAGTGAAACCGGTTTTTCCTACATGCCTCTAGCAGATTTTTATGGCACAGAACCTGTTACGGGAGAAGGTCCAGTTTAATATTGGGTCCGTTTAAATAAAGCTGTGGATGTGGCAGAGGAAGCTTTAATCAGATTAGGGCGTCAAATGAACAATCCAAGTCAGGAAGCAGCAATGATGTTTGTTAAAGGGATACTCCAGGCAATATGACCACCTCAGCTTTTTAAGGTGGTCATATTGCCTGAAGTATCCCATTTTTTTCCCCAGCCTTCTATCTTTTCCCGATCGGCTGATATTGCTGAGAGAAGCGGTGGACTTTACTCCACCCTCCCAGCTGTCAATCAGCCGATCGAGTTTCAAGGTCCCCGCGTTTTGGAACTCTCGGCAAAGCTGGGACGTCATCGCGCTAGAAGCGCGATGACGTCCCACCACTCCGGCAGAGTCGCGGGAACGCGCAGGAGAAGGAGCCGAAGCCGCTGCCTCCTCCTCCTTCTCCTCCGCCAAAGAGTTTTTAGACGAGCAGGCGGGGTGAACTTCAGCTCACCTCGCCGCTCGTGAACGTGCGCTGCTCCGCACATGCGCGGTTGAATAAGCAGGATTCCGGGAGGAAGCCTGCTGATTTGCTGATTGGCTGGTTTACGTGATAGGCGCGCATGCGCGCTTTGCACGTAAACCTGTAGCCAAGTTCCAAGTTTCCACGACGGGAGCGGAAGAGGAGGGAGGTGAGTAAAAAAAAAAAAAAAGCCATTGGAAAAGTGTCGTTTTTAGGGTAAGTATTACATTAAAAATATATATATATATATATATACTGAATGACTAGTTAGGGCAATAGCTTTAATATAATGTATAAAAGGGGGGGGTGATTTTCAGACTGGAGTGTTCCTTTAAACACTGCCCAGATCCAACTTTGTCAGCCATATTTCGTTTCAAGGCTCCTGATAAATGGACAGCAAGTGAGGTACAAGAACATGTCGATAGGTACCAAATTGAACAAAAAGAACAGTTAAATCGAAGCGCAGTGCTGCTGTGAGAAAAGCCGCAGTTAATTCCCAGTAACTTAATGAGAGCGAAATTGTCAACAGTCATTTTCCTGTTATATCACCAGACCGAGCTAATGCTAGTGCCCAGTCTTTTCACAGAATGATGAAAACTGCATGAAGACACTGATAAGTTTGCTTGACCGCGCATTGTCTCAGAACAACCAAGTGGAATCAAAACATCTTCGACCGAGCCAACCATCTATGAGAGCGTGTAAGGTCGGTCAGTCACACGAACACTCGACTCTAGCACACTGTCGACGACATTGATTATGCTTCGGCTGTTATAATTCTGATCACACACGTAGGGATTGTGCAAATGTTCAGTTCAGCAATAACAACCGGTTTGCTCAGTCGTCTCCGAATGCACCAGCTTTAACAGAGTGCCTCAGGGACTGTGTAATAGTCCAGCGTCCTTCATGCGGATGATGATGAGTATTTTTGGAGATTTGAATTTCAGCAGCCTGCGGTGTTACTTGGACGACTTGTTAGTATTTGCACCCAATGAAGAAGCAGCTTTGGAGCGGCTGGAGATGGTGTTTCAGCGATTGAGGGAGCACAATCTCAAGATAAGTGAGGAAAAAATGTCATCTGATGCAGGCATCTGTCAAGTTCCTAGGACAAATCATCGATAGACTTGTGCACCGATTTTTTTTTCGGTTCGATTCGGTTCGATTTGTTCGGATGTTTAAAATTTTCGATTCGGCTCGTTTCGACCGATTTCTGTTTCGATTCGGTTCGGCTCGTTTTTCGTGTACATTTTTTTTTCGGAATATCGACCATTTTTCGTGTTTTCGGGTCACTTTGCTCGTTTTTTGTATCGACTTTTCGTGATTTTGGAAATTTTCGTTTTTTCGGAACGTCTGTTCTCCTCGTTTCAAAGTGTCTAACTCTATTCGTTTTGACGTAAACTACTATGGTTTACTTTTTTTATACTTTATATATTTTTTTATAATAAATTTTTGGTTTGTTTTTCGGATCCGATAATTCATTCTGTCGATACGATAATTCTGGCGATTCTATCGTGGGTTTTTTTTATTAAATAAAGATCTTTTTTCTTATGAATATACATTTCACAACTTTATTTAATCATATTAAAATGGTATGAAAGCCAAGGAACAAAAAAAATGAACAAAACGATTTAAAAAACGCTAAACTGACCCAAATGGTCTGACTTTAAAAATAAAAACCAGAACAAAAGGTTTTAAAACGGAAAAATAGTTGATCAAAAATACGCATTTACAAATACAAAATTTACAGAATCAGCGATATAACCGATAATAGTTAAATATACGATGTCCAGAATTACCGAAATGGAACCGAAATCACGAATGGAACCAAAATCATGAATAGAGCAAAAATAAATTTCGATTTGACACATTTCAAGTCCATTCGAAAATTCCGAAAATATTTCGTTTCGGCTCGGAAAACTTTTCGGATCTGTCGGTTTTCGGGTCCGATCCGATTCGGAAAATCGGCCGAATCGGGAAATTTCGTGAAAATTCCGAAACCCGAAACGCACATCCCTAATGAAGTGTTGGTCAACATTTGATCATGACCCTGCAGGAACATTCCCATCTCTTCTCACGTGATGTCGAAGGCCGTTATAGTTGTGTATCATGTATTTATCCAGTTCTCCCTCTCTACCTTTCCTTTACGTTTGTCAGTATAGCTTTAACGGCATCACGTTCTTTGTTTTTTGGGGCATACCATTATTTTCCTCCAGAGTTACACAGTTTATTACTTTTGAATTGAAAATAGGGCAATTGGGTCTTTCAAGGGAAATCAAGACGTTGGAGCTGGTAGGACCAGGAGGAATCTGACGAGTTCCCCACTTATTATTCTCCGTGTGTACATAAAAACGCAATCAGAGCTGCGTCAACGTTCTTGGCCTCCAGGATCCCAATTACTAGAGTCCAAAAGCAGATCATGATATTTAAAATTTTCTCGGCATTAAAGCAATAATGACGGTAATTCGCATGAATAATTTAAATAACCATCTGCATGTTCCATCATGATATTTAGAGGTTTAAGCGGTTTAAACTTTTTAAATGGAGCGTAATAGCAGCTTTGGAGCGATTATTTCTCTGTAGGGAGGTCTCTGGATATGACAAGTCTCTTTACGACTCAACGGTTTGTACAAAACCATAGAAATTCTAAACATAATAAACTTTTTAATCAAAACACCTACCAATACATTGCATGTCCGTCCATTGACGTTGATCTGAAAAGGATAACGTTTAACATCTCTTTTGTGTTTTTCGATACTTTTTAATGCAGAGATGTCAAACTCCGGCCTCCCAGATGTTGAAGGCCTACAATTCTTTGAATTAATAGATGGCCGTGGAATCATGGGGGTTGTAATTTAGAAACATGTGGGGGACGGAATTTGGCAGCACTGATTTACTGTCTGTCCTGATGTCATTGTCACATGTCGTCCATGGTGAAGAGAAGGCATCATTAAATACCCAATGTACCTGTGCCAGAATCACCGATATCCTGACTCTTGGCATAACCATCTTGAAACTTCATTGGCATTAACACGTCGAAACTTGATTCACCAAGAGATTGCTCAGCCCTTCTGGATTTAATTGTAGCGGATCCCCGCTACCCTGCCCGGGTAGATCCGCCGTCAGCGCCGAGCTGGTCTGGGGGTGTAGAGTCAGGGGTAGCGGGCGGTAGGGATTCGGCGGTGGTCCAGCGTTACTCTCCACGGTCCTTCAGCTTTGCGGTTCCCCAAGCCCTATTATCCCCAATTACTGGCCGAGGCAAGAGTAAAGGTTCAAACAGGAATGAGTTTTAATCAAAAGCAGAACATACACGGTCCTTTTATATGGTACAGTCCCACTGTTCTCTCCCATGCCCGCCCCAGACCCCTGGAGTGAATTCTGCACAGGGGCTAGCCATAGCCCAGGTTCTGATTGGTTGGTTCCAAGACCATTGCAGGCTTCTCTCAGGTCCTCTCAGTCTTCACTTGGGTCCACTGGTTGTATGCAGATGAAGTCTTGACCTCACAGTGATCACATACAGTGATTTACATAACCCATTGTAAAGGGAATCAGATAGTGGGTGGCTGAGACAATGTGACTCCCAACCCTTCAGAACAGGTAAACAGATAACAGATATCCAAACAGAAAGCACCTTTGCACAATCCACAAGACACTCAAACCTATTGTATATTCTATACAAAGGAAAGCATTTGACACTAGTGGCAGGTAGGGTTTTTAAAAACCATATTTAACTAAAGAAATATAAGTCTATTTAAAACTAAAAATGAGCGATTGACAATACATTTAAAACCACACAATATAACTGAGCATAAACTAGCAGGATGGTGCAGGGGAAAAACTTGATTAATTAGAAGTCTAGCAACAGTTTTACATTAAATCTACCAAAGGAAATTAATTTCTATAAATAAAGGGTAAACAAAATATAACAAAATAAGAATGAAATTAAACTAAATAAATCCTGTGGCGGCCGTTCCGTCACATAGCTCTCCCAGTCCCATGATGGCAGACCTGGCCTGGTGAGACCCTCTACGGGTCCGCCTGGGGATGTCCAGGTGTAAGTGTCTTTAAAAAGTCTCAAGTTTGGGTTGCTGGGGCAATGCTTTGCCAACCCCCGATAGTCTTTCGGTCCATAGTCCGTAGGGAGGAGGCTGGCCCCCGGGCTTCTCCAACTGCCCCCTTGGTTTGGACCAGTATCCGACGGACCATACAGACACCCAAGGCTGGTACCCTGCCATGGGGAAACAACCGGCCCTGGTGGGACGTTGATGGCTTTTTCTCTTCCTGGTCTCCTAGCCCCTCGCTGGTGGGCAGCCTTGCTGACACCATTTCCTGGGGCAATGACCCACTGGGGGGGTACCGCCTGTACCTTCTCCCAGTGCCACAGTCAGCCGCGGGAAAAACAGGCCGATAGCACCCTTTCCTGGTGCTTCGGTCAGAAGCTGGGTGGGAGATGGGGTGACCGGTGTCTCCAGAAAAAGTGGTTGTGGATCTGGGCCGTCTGCCCAGCGTCTCGGGGTCACCCAGTTGCAAATCCCAGCACCATCAACAATTCCACAATGGGAGTCTCCCACATCCTGGGGAACGGGAGCAGCAGCACGCCGTTGCTTGGCACAGGGGACACCTCCACCCTCACGCTGGTGCTCAAAATGTTGGGGAGCGAGACCTGCCATCTCCCCTTCCGGGATTATTACCTGTCGCTGGGGAGAGGTACCGCCAGTACTCTACACCTGGGGTAGCCGCTGCTGTGGTGGAAGGAGACCGACTGACTCCCCACCCTGGAACTCGTAATGCGGTGCACCATCACAGGCACTGCGTTCTGCTGATAGCTCCTGACGAACTGTACTTGCCCAGTCTGATGCTTTCTCCGGCCCAGATGGCATGCTGTGCTGGAGTTGTAGTCTCTCTGCCTCCTGCGTAGTTCTGGAGAGGAGCGGATGGTTAGTCCCTGGGGCTCCTCGGTGAGAAGGTAGTTCTCCTCTTTCTATTCAAGTTCTGCGGTGGCAGGGCAGGGGTAGAGGTTAGCGGTCCTCTGCCGCGGTGACAGTTTTTCTGCTGAAGTGGGGGGGCCGCTCCCCCATGTATGAATGGCTATTCTTGATCCCTGACGCCACCAGCCAGGGCCCCGGGCTAGCTGACCTGCACTTCTCGGGCACCGTGGAATGGACCGTAGCCTCTTTCATAGCGGGCCGTAGCATGTCTGCTGTCCCCCGCTCCTCTATCCATACTTGGGTAGGAGTGCTCGGTTGGGGTTCAGGATTCCCTGCCGGGTACGCCAGCAATTTGCACGGGGGGGCCTTAGTCTCCCCCTCCCTCGTCTGGCACCCGATATTCTCCCCGGTTTCTGGAGCCTCCAGCTGGGGGCAGAGGGTAGCCGACCTCTGTCCCGATGCCAGCTCTGCTGCTGGGTTGGAGAACCGCTCCCCCATACATAAATTATCCTCTTCACGCACTGAAGAGCCAGCTGATGCAAGTGGTGAATCCGGGCAAACTGCCCCACATCTCCTGGGCTCCGTGGAAAGGACCGCAGCCTCTTCCTTGGCGGGCCATGACATTGTCACTAGCTCCTCCACCCATCCCTGAGCAGGAGCACTCCATTGGGACTCTGGGTCTAATGGTGAGCCCTCGGGCCATCTGCTTGGGTGGGCCTCAATCTCACCCATTGTCTTCCAGTTCTCCTCTTTCCACAGTGGACCGCTGTCCTGACGGCTCTCGTTGGTGGAGACCGCAGTCCCATCCACCGGTGCACTTCCACTGACCTTGGTAGGTGTCCGAAGTACTTGGTCACTCTGCTCTGCTGCAGGTTCTGCAGGAATGGTACTTGCTGAGTCCTCTGTCTTTTCCCCGGACGGCATGCTGCGCTGCGGCTGCAGGATAGTCACCTCCTCTGTAGCAGTTGAGGCCTGGGATGCGTTCTGCAGCTGGGGAGAGGGGCCGACTGCCTCCTCACTCTGGTGCTCCGAACCAGCAGAAGATCCTGAAAGTAGGTTGGCACTACCGGGTTCTGTTGGCAGCCCTTCTGCCATGTCCATCGGGGTGAGAGCGAGCGGGGGAGCGTCCTCAAACAATCTCCTGTATCCCTGCTCCAGCTCTCACTCTTGGGCGGCTAGCCAGTCCAGATCACTGCTCAGCCCGAGGTCGTCAAGGTGCTCACATTCCCGAAAGTCCCGGATCTCTTCCCATCTCAGTTTAGCTGTGCTGCCAAAGGAGGGGTCGTCCTGGAGAGCGTCAAATATTAATCCTGGGCCGCCGTAGTCATAGCCCTCCGTAGGATCTTTCCTCTCCAACTTTGGACACAGGTTGGCAGCATACCATTCCAGTGCCCGGTACCCGTCCTCCAGCCATAGCTCCGTCTGGATCAGGTACTCCAGTTGGGACAGTCTTTCTACCTGGGGTTGCACTCCTAGGAATGGCACCCGCAGGTCCCACAGTCTCCAGTATTTCTCACCCAAGGTAGGAAGAATCTTTCCCAGGTAGTCCTGTTCAAGCTGTAGGACGTCCCTCCAGAGCTTCTGCCGTGCCGAGTCATTATGCCACAACACCTCCTGGCCGAGACCTGGATCACTGTGCTGGTCAGGCGCTTCCATTCCTGAGTCCCAGAACTCCTCTTCCACGACTGCAGGGAGTATCTCCTGGGATGCTGTCGATTCCCCGAGCTGGTAACGCAACTCGGTCACTCTGAGCTGATTGACCCCTGCCAAAACGATAGCGATCACCTCAGCCGGGGGGTTGACTCCGAACAGGGCCAGCTTCCATTGTACCTCCTGGCACCATTCTGTGGATTCTGAGTCCTTGTGGAGGGCCAGACTTGCCTGTTCGTCCTCCATCAGGTCCTTGGTGAGGGCAGCCTTTGGCTTACCGCTGACCGCTTTATCCCTGGCTTTGAGAAGTTCCTTGAGGACCGTGCGCTTCCAGCCGTCGTAGCGCTGAGCAATACGGGGTGAACGGCTGTAGGACGGTGTAGCAATCTCTCGAATCCCCGGGTGTCTGAGACCGGGGTCACCGCCGTTGCTGGTACTGTCCACCTCTCGAACCCCAGGGGTGTCTGAGACCGGGGTCAAGCCGGCGGCTGTATCTCCCCCTGCTGGGCTGGTCTCAGATTCTCCCCCCGGATGATGTCTACTCCAGACGCTCGGCGTGTCGCGGTGGCTGAGACCGGGGTCAAGCCAGTGGCTGTATCTCCCCCTGCTTGTCTGGTCTCAGCCGGATCCCAGCGCTGCCAGCCAATGTAGCGGATCCCCGCTACCCTGCCCGGGTAGATCCGCCGTCAGCGCCGAGCTGGTCTGGGGGTGTAGAGTCAGGGGTAGCGGGCGGTAGGGATTCGGCGGTGGTCCAGCGTTTCTTTCCACGGTCCTTGCAGCGTCGCGGTTCCCCAAGCCCTATTATTCCCAATTACTAGCCGAGGCAAGAGTAAAGGTTCAAACAGGAATGAGTTTTAATCAAAAGCAGAACATTCTCTCCCATGCCCGCCCCAGACCCCTGGAGTGAATTCTGCACAGGGGCTAGCCATAGCCCAGGTTCTGATTGGTTGGTTCCAAGACCATTGCAGGCTTCTCTCAGGTCCTCTCAGTCTTCACTTGGGTCCACTGGTTGTATGCAGATGAAGTCTTGACCTCACAGTGATTACATACAGTGATTTACATAACCCATTGTAAAGGGAATCCGATAGTGGGTGGCTGAGACAATGTGACTCCCAACCCTTCAGAACAGGTAAACAGATAACAGATATCCAAACAGAAAGCACCTTTGCACAATCCACAAGCCACTCAAACCTATTGTATATTCTATACAAAGGAAAGCATTTGACACTAGTGGCAGGTAGGGTTTTTAAAAACCACATTTAACTAAAGAAATATAAGTCTATTTAAAACTAAAAATGAGCGATTGACAATACATTTAAAACCACACAATATAACTGAGCATAAACTAGCAGGATGGTGCAGGGGAAAAACATGATTAATTAGAAGTCTAGCAACAGTTTTACATTAAATCTACCAAAGGAAATTAGTTTCTATAAATAAAGGGTAAACGAAATAAAACAAAATAAGAATGAAATTAGACTAAATAAATCCTGTGGCGGCCGTTCCGTCACATTAATGTCATGGCTTCTCATGCCTGAATCAAGGTTCCTGTTCCCTCTGATTGAAACCCAACATGCCTCTATGGCAGGCTTCAAAATTTTAATTCCTATGCTACTAGCCAGGCTAAAAAGTTATTTGCCACTTCTTGTCACAAGTGGTCAATGACTAATTTCACAGTTGCAAAGGGACAAATTTCCACTAGTCCTGCTTAAATTATCACTCTCCTTTGGCGAGAAGGCAAGTGGAAATTTTGAGCTCTGCTCTATGGTATCCCTTGAAGCCTGTCTTCACAATGAGTAGAAAGAAGCCACTTTGGTGGAAAAAAAATGACATGGTTGTGATGGAATAAAGAGCGTCGTTATGCTCTCCTGGAAATGTCTGGTTCCCATTTATTTTAGGCTGTCTTCACAACTGGGTCCAAATTCTTCAATTTACATCTTTGACGAGAACAATGCCTGGATGAAAACAAGAAGGATTCACAAAGCACCGGTGTTTGCCTGCACTCCAAAGATAAGGCAAAAACGCAGATGTCGCAGCGCCGACAACCTGCCGGTGTTTCACAAAACTAAAATCCAAATAGCGGCAGGAGAAGCCTCACTGTGACGGTTCTCTTGACACTCTTTCAGTTTTAGAGTTTGTGAATTGCCGCAGTTAGTTGGCGTTGCAATACCAGTGATTGTCGACGATGTTTGCTTGACTGGCAAACACCGGGGTTTTGCCAATAAAGAGAACTTTATATGTACAGAAGCAAATGTCTTCCAAGGAATTGATGTTTGCCTGTCTACACACCAGAGTCTTACACTGGATTTGTCATTTTTGGTGGTAGATCAATCCTCACCGAAGCTGTAGGTCTTAGTAAAACCATAAAACCCCATCACTGCAATAACGAGTCCCGGAAACCAGCAAGTCCTTCCCAACACAGGAAGTATTTGTCCTGAACTACATTATTTACACTATAATACAAGCATTATCACATTTTTACAAATATTTGTTTTGCGTTTACTACATTTTCATATGTTTCTCTTGAGATAGGTCGCTTTATAAAAAAAATCTACGCTTTATCACCACTAAAGGGTTAAAAGAGGAGCATGGGTGCTGGGAGGGTCAGGAGAGGTTAATGTTTAACCCATCCATCCCCCCTCACATTTTAACTATTGAAAAATAGAGCTCCTTTTCTGCCCTTAAATATTTGGATGCTGCTGACAACAATTATTTATTTATTTTTCTCTTTTTTTCGCCGATTTTACTCACCTTTTCTACCTCGCCACAGTTGCTCCTCCTCTTCAGCTCAGGCAACCCAAACCCGGAAGTCCCTGAAGTTTTTCTGCACATTTTGTGCTGCGACACAAAATGTGTAGCGTAAGAACAAATTGCGCACCGCACCGCTACAGAACCTGGGCACTTTACTTTCGCAAGTTCCATAGTGCGTGCGCAGTGATGGATTGGAGCCGGGCGCGGACACAGATCCGACCCATCGCTGCCTCTCGAAGACCGCTCACTACCGTGATTGGTCTCAGGGTGACGTCGGCCTCGCTATGTGTGTGACATCACTAGTGCACGGCAGGGAAATTAGAAAATCCTGGCTGCTGGTGACACTGGTTGTGGTGGAGGAAACTCTTCCACTTCACCCAATTTTTTTTTTTTTTTACCGGATTGGTGGAGCTGAGAGGGGAAAGGAGAAGGGGGGCACTCCTCACATCCTGACCACTTCAATATGATAAAGTGGTCAGGGTGAGTAGGGTGCCCTTAAAGTTACCTTGCACTGGTTACATTAGTATTTTCGGTGAGTGACAAATTATATAATTTATTTGTGTATTTTATATTATTTTTAGTTCTCTCAGCAGCACTAATAATAAAGAAACTTTAAAAAAAATACCATACGAAGCATTTCTTAAAATGAATAGAATCGAGCCCATTCAGACACCTTGCAAAAAGTTTCCCGTTTCAGCTTTTCCCACCTATTTAATGTGTTTAAACAGCTCAAAACCTGCATTGCATCCCATTATTATTTTTTAATACCAGCATGATAATGCCCCGTAACAAGCCGACACCATACATCAAAATATAAAGAATGCTTAATCTGCTTTTATACAGGGATTCGTTCTTATTAAGATTACCCCTAGTTTAAGAAAGTGGCTTCCTGCCTCAGACAAATAATATCAGAAATAAATATATGGCAGCATTTTTTCCATTTGACGGATGTAGCTGTAAGCCCGCAGGCCCGTAAGACTAACGACGTGATTCCAGGTCTGCCAAGTCAGCGTAAATCACAGAATATATTACACAGGACCTAGAAATTAATCAAGTTACATGAAGAATATTCCAAGACTGTTACATTTATAATAAGCACAGACTGCTGCTGCGGGACAATTTCCATCAAAAATATCTATATGGACAACCAGTAAAATGACATGGTGGCCTGAAAGACTCAGTGCCCTCGAGGTCCATCTTACAGCATGCAGGCAGAATGAGATACAACATTCAATGGGCTCTATTACATTCTTCGTGCACTTTTTTGCGCGCGCGCAAAAGCGCATTAACGCGAGGGGCAAAACCCTTCGCTCTGAACGTCACATTACGACGTTCGCACATACGATGTGCGTTAACGTCTAACGCGAGTTACCCTGCGCGAGCGAAAGTTCATGCGCGCATCCCATACTTAACATTGTGAGCGCAAATGTGTTTGTGCGCTGGTACGCGGCTGGTATTACAATCGATGCGCAACTTTTTACGAACGACGTTTGCGCGCATTAATATTAACGTCTTTGAAAAGCTGGTGGTAACTCTGCAAATCTGAACGACCTGGCCGAAACGAAATACACCAGCACGAAAAAAACAATACAGCAAAGTACAGTTACACACTCTACACATACCCAAACAATAAAATTGAGTGGTTGTGCGTGTTTTTTTTTATTGCTGCAGCATTTATACTCAGATTGATTTTGGCAGGCGCAAAAACTGAACGGGAGACAATTGTGGTTATTAATTCTGATTGGCTGAATCGCGTGAAAAAACAGTCTGCACACCGATTTCTGTGCGCACGCAGCGGGTATGGGCTCTTTTTTGCACGTATTTTTTTATGCGCGATATTTTCGGACGGATGAAAAAATGCGCTTGGATCGTAATACCAGTGTTAATTTACGCGCGTTAACGCTGCGCAAAAACAAATTGCGCTGCGCGTACGAATTTGTGTGGAGAATGTAATAGAGCCCAATATGTTTTAACTAGACCTAAATTAATTCAGTATGTTAAAATAAACACTGTCATAATTAGAAACATAGAAACATTAGAAAAATGTAGGCAGATAAGAACCTTTCGGCCCATCTAGTCTGCCCAATTACATGGATACTTAACCTGGATTTATCTTTTGTTTAGGATAGCCTTATGCCTATCCCATGCTTGCTTAAATTCAATTACTGTTTTGGCCTCTACCACTTCTACTGGAAGACTGTTCCATGTATCCACCACCCTCTCAGTAAAATAATGCTTCCTGATGTTACTTTTAAACCTTTGCCCCTCTAATCTAAGACTATGTCCTCTTGTTTTGCTACTTTGTTTCCTTTTAAATATACTCCCTTCCTCTACCTTGTGGATTCCCTTTACGTATTTAAATGTTTCTATCATATCTCCTCTGTCTCGTCTTTTTTCCAAGCTGTACATGTTAAGATCATTAAGCCTTTCCTGGTAACTTTTCTCCTTCAAGCCGTACACCATTTTAGTAGCCCTTCTCTGAACTCTCTCTAAGATGTCTATATCCTTCTGGAGATACGGTCTCCAGTACTGCACACAGTACTCCAAGTGAGGTCTCACCAGTGCTCTGTACAGTGGCATGAGCACTTCCCTTTTCCTACTGCTAATACCTCTCCCTACACAACCAAGCATTCTGCCAGTATTTCCTGCTGCTCTATTACATTGACTACTAGTGATTTTCATCCATTATTTATGCCCCGCTGTACTGTTCTATATACTGCTGTTATGTTTACAGCACTATCTAGCAGGGGTTAATTGCAAAAGCAGTCTATGACATAAAGTCAGCTCTTTTCAGTAGGAGGTAGAGTCAGCTTCCTGTAGGGCACAGGTCAGCAGCCCTTAGAAGCATAACTCTCAGTTCTTGTCTTTTGCAAACCTGAAAGTATCTAATTACTTGTTAATACGGTTATACGTTCTGTTTAAATGGATTATCCTGTCTTCTTGTCTGTTTTATGTCCTCATATCGGACTTCTGTCCTGGAAATATGGTTTATGGTTTTAGCGTGGTCTGGATGTGAGCAGTGGCCCAACCCGCCCCCTCCAAGCTCCACCAATCTGGAGATTTCGTTGGGTGAAGTGAAGGAGTTTCCTATGCTCCACCCAGTGTTACCAGCAGCTGGGATTTTGAATTTCCTGGCTGCCGGTCACTAGTGATGTCAGCATGCAGAGAGCATGCCAACGTCACCCTGTCTGAGACCTCCCGCTGTATGGTGCAGTCTCAGCGAGGCTGCGGATATATCAGATCTACGCATGTGCGTGCAGATCCGATCCATCGCTCTGCGCAGGGCTAAGAAACTTGCGTACGTAAAGTGCGCAAGTCCCATAGCGCTGTGCAATATGCGGTATGTACGCTACACCAGTCGTGTAGGAGCGCAAATTGTGCAGAAAAGCTTCAGGGGATTCCGGGATCAGTTGTCCCGGAGCTGAAGGGGAAGAGCAGTGTGCAGTAGAAGGGAGAAAAGGTGAGTATAATCACCTTAAAATAATAATTAGTCAGAGGTTGCCAGCAGCATCTTCCCAATAATTTAAGGGCAAAAATATGGAGCTCTATTTATCAACAGACTATCCCGTTACTTTATTTTAATCACCGTTTTATTTTGGATTTTGGGTTGCAGATTTAGGTGTAATGAATGTAGGTTGGACATGAGGTTATCATGTCTTAAAGTTCAAAGGGAATTGGCTTTACTGAATGAATGTAATGAAGAATAACCCTCACCTACTGTGTCACCTCTCTCTCCTCTTAGATTGTAAGCTTTCGAGCAGGGTCCCTCCCGCCTACTGGTTCGGTGTGTGTGTGTAATGTGTATATATATTCATTTTTCCGTCTCCCATTGTACATCACTAAGGAATCTGTTGATGCTTTATAAATGCTTGTAACTGTAATAATTATGCACAAATAACAACCATGATAACAATAGAATAAAAAAAATACAAAGCAGAATAAATTAGTCTTTCCCAAATAATTTCCCCATGTTCTACCTCATCAGCCCATTGACAGTCAACAAGTTAATAACGTGTTTCTACTGTCCCTGCATTGGAATCTACAGCGTCTTGTGCCTGAATATCAATCATTTTCCAGCGGTGGGTGTCAGACAAACCAGAATGCTTTCATTCTGATATACTTCCTGCAAATAGGGAGAAACCCATTACTTAATCCATCCCGGTGAAGCCACCAACAGGCGCTAAAAATGAAAAACAGCGTACAGGGGACACCAGGTAAAAGTGCAGAATCTGCAGAGAAATCACTGGAGCTGTCACCAATCTGACGGGTCTCATTATCTGGCGGTAATTCAATAAACTCTAGAGCACGTCAGCCAAGCCGTGCCAAGCAAACTGGAAAAGCTTCATCAGAGACGCGCAGGGCCAGCCACAGCCTCTTAATTTGTATCTACCTCCGCTGCGTGAAATCAGCAATGGGAGAGCAAAAAACAAACACAAGAGCAAAAATGACAGCAAACACAGAGACCAAAAAATAATGAACAGTAATTTCTTAGATAGATGTATAAATAGAGTAAAGATAATGGGCCCTATTCCCTAGTGAACACGAACATGTTGCGTTCGGGTGAGTAAGCATTAATGTCAGGAAAAGTGCCTTTAACGCACCCCCCCATATTACCTTCCTAACACTAATAATGTAAAAAATCCCTTAGAGCATCTGTGATTGCGCTAGCTTACGTGAGCTTACTGTACTTTGCGCATCCTATACTTAACACGGGGATCGCAATCAGTAATTAGCGTTAGGATAAGTAATGTATTACAACGTGCTAGAACTAATTACCGCACCGATGTGGTAACGAAAAAGTTAAGAACAGCTGGAAGCTGGTGCTTACTGATTCCGCTTCTTCGGAATCATTCAGCACCAGCAAAAAGAAAACCCAATAAACCTAATACTTACCTCTCATCCCGATGGAAAACGATGGCCCGATCTGCTGCTTCTGGCCGCTGTAAAAATAATTATATTTTAAATTCCTGTATGAATATATATACTGTGATTCAAATAGATATCTTAGTCAATATGCCCCCTTTAGCTTAATTTAAAATCCTTCGTAGCCATATCCTGTTGAAAGGAATGTTAATTGAAACCAGATACATCCTGTAGCAGAACGAAGTACCTACAACCTTGGGCCGGGCAGATAAAAAAATAACATCTTTGTCTTGTCAGAATATGACATACAGTGGCAAGAAAAAGTATGTGAACCCTTTGGGATTACGTGGGGTTTTGCATGCATTGGTCATTAAATGTACTCTGATCTTCATCTAAGTCACAACAATTTGAAAAACACAGTCTGCTTAAAATAATACAACACAAACATTATATGTTTTCATGTGTTTATTGAACATAACATGTAAACATTCACAGTGCAGAGTGGAAAAAGTATGTGAACCCCTAGCCTAATGACTTCTCCAAGAGCTAATTGGAGCCAGGAGTGTGCCAACCTTGAGTCCAATCAGTGTGATATTATTGGATGTGTTGCTGATAGCTGTCCTGCCCTTTAAAAACACACACCAGTTTTGGGTTTAGTGGTTTCAAGAAGCACTGCCTGATGTGAACCATGCCTCGCAGAAAAGAGCTCTCAGAAGACCTACGATCAATAATTGTTGACTTGCATGAAGCTGGAAAGGGTTACAAAAGTATCTCCAAAAGCCTTGATGTTCATGTGTCCACGGTAAGACAGACTGTCTACAAATGGAGAAAGTTCAGCACTGTTCCTACTCTCCCTAGGCGTGGTCGTCCTGTAAAGATGACTGCAAGAGCACAGCGCAGAATGCTTAATGAGGTAAAGAAGAATCCTAGAGTGTCAGCTAAAAACTTACAGAAATCTCTGGCACATGCTAACATTTTTGTTGACACATCTACAATAAGGAAACCATTAAACAAGAATGGAGTACATGGGAGGACACCACGGAGGAAGCCATTGCTGTCCAAAAAGAATATTGCAGCACGTTTGAAGTTTGCAAAAGAGCGCCTGGATGTTCCACAGCACTACTGGCAAAATATTCTGTGGACAGATGAAACCAAAATTGAGTTGTTTGGAAAAAACACACAACACTATGTGTGGAGAAAAAAAGGCACAGCACACCAACATAAAAACCTCATCCCCACTGTAAAACAAGGCGGAGGGAGCATCATGGTTTGGGGCTGCTTTGCTGCCTCAGGGCCTCTATGGATTGTTGTCATTGATGGAAAATCGAATTCCAGAGTTTATCAAGACATTTTGCAGGAAAACGTAAGACCATCTGTCCGCCAACTGAAGCTCCGCAGAAGATGGGTGATGCAACAGGACAATGACTCAAAGCATACAAGTAATTCAACAAAAGAATTGGCTTCAACAAAACAAAATACGCCTTCAGGAGTGGCCCAGTCAGAGTCCTGACCTCAACCCGATTGAAATGCTGTGGCATGACCTTAAGAGAGCGATTCACACCAGACATCCCAAGAATATTGCTACACTGAAACAATTTTGTGAAGAGGAGTGGTCCAAAATTACTCCAGATCGTTGTGCAGGTCTGATCTGCAACTACAGGAAACGTTTGGTTAAGTTTATTGCTGCCAAAGGAGGGTCAACCAGTTATTAAGTGCAAAGGTTCACATACTTTTTCCACCCTGCACTGTGAATGTTTACATGTTCTGTTCAATAAAAACATGAAAACATATAATGTTTGTGATGTATCATTTTAAGCAGACTGTGTTTTTCAAATTGTTGTGACTTAGATGAAGATCAGAGCACATTTTATGACCAATTCATGCAAAACTCCACTTAATCCCAAGGGGTTCACATACTTTTTCTTGCCACTGTAGTTTGTGGGTTTAACTATGGTGATAAGAAGTGTCTCTGTTGGTCAACTCTGATGTGGAAATATATCTGTACACTGATTGGTCACTGTTACTCCATTGTATGTATGCAATATAATGCCAAATCCAAGGATCATCAGATTGATGTGATTACTCTGCACACCCTTGTGTATGTGTCTTATTGCTTCCCTAGCTAGCTAGTGCTGCGCTGCGCCACATCTTTGGATTATGAAACCAAAAGCAATATACAGAGATATAACTTGAATGGTTTGGTAAATATAACATTGATTTGATTTGTTTATTTAGCAGCCGCCAGGAGCAGAGTGAGACTGGGGACAAATAGATCCCAGTCTCCCTCCACGATCAGTCCATGGCTCTGAACGATCTTGAGAGAAGGAGGTCTCGCGACCTGGCAGTGCACTGCGTTCCAGAGCAGGCTGCTGAATTAGGGAGAAAAAAGTAAAAGCACAAAAAAATTATTTTAAAGTTAAATAATAATTGCGCAGAGGCTGAGCCCTGGCTAGGAGCTTATAACTAAATGTATGAACCGTACTGAATAATTCCAGCTCGATCACAATTTTTCCCAATAAATTTAGATTAATTACCTTAAAGAACCCATTACGCTCTTATAAATTTAAACCCTTTATTTTCTAGGTAGCAAAGTGCAATTTAAATACATAAAAAGCTGTTTTTTACTCTATATTCATATTAATTCAATAGTTTAAACACAAAATATAAAGTTGTAAATCTGAGGGGGGTTTTCTGTTCGCAGCTTGTCGCGAAACATGATCATCCAATCAATAGAAAACGAGGAGCATGAAATTGCAGACAGGAGAAGCTTGAAGAGCGTCTTCTCTGATTGCCTTTGATTGAGGTTTATTTGAAGACGACGTGATTGTGCTTTCAGCGCAGAATTGTCTGTGCGCCCCAGATGACGTTTTCTCCCAGCATGTGTCCCAATCACCATTGTCTTCCTGGGTGAGATTTTGATGCGCAGCAGGTCGCAGGATCCACGCGGTCGATGGATAATTTCGATAATGACACTTTATAATCCGAGGATTCTGTTGCTGATGGCGCCGGGCAAGGTGTAAAAGAACAGGGCGAGGAAGAGCGCCAGGATGAGTAAAATCAGGCCGATAATGATGTATTTCTTGTAATTCCTCCAGATCAGATAGTAGAGGCACTTGAAAGGATTCATAAACCAAGAAAAGGAGGTGGCCGGGCGGCTGGGTGGAAGAAAACAAAAGAAAGGCTGTTAATGACCCCAACAGATTGCTACAAATACCATGAAGGTCCTATTCTACTCATGCCATTAATGGGGAGTCGGCAATGGAGGGAAAAAAAAAAATCGGTTCAAGCCAATATCCCTTACCAGCTCCTTGTTACCAGGCCTGTACCGACCCAGTCATTGTTTTAGTGGCTTGGAATCAAAAGATCTCCATAACCAGAGCTGCGAGGGTATTAAACCAGCTGCAGCCGCATGAATCACAGCCCTGGTCCATGCAGCCTCTGCACGTCTCCATGCCCAGCCAACCTAAGCCAGCTTTCCCATCCAGGACCAACAGTAAAGCCCGTAACACAGAGAGAAACTGTTGCATCAGATGATTTAAACGAGTGAACTCCTTTATCGTGGAAGGAAAGTGCTCATGTTTAGTCCTGTTTATGGGTGTAATTAACATCGAATTTATTGTTCGCCGGGAGGGGGGGGCGGCTGATCTTCAATTTACGGTGGCCTTTATTTGCCTGGCAGTTCATTATAAATAAATGGAAAGAAATGAATTGACCTTTACAAAATATATAATGGAGTCTCCCTTCGGGGAAACACCTGCTACACATTGTGTCGAGAGTAGACCGAGGCTGGAAAGCCGGAAACGTAAATTACCTTTACGATGAGATGTTGGCGACACGTTACATTTGTCAGGGAAATATAAACTGAATGGAATTTATATGTAAGTTCTGCACGGGTCGGTGGATTGTTGATCTTTATAAAAATGAACAGAGCTGAAATGTAGTAGTATTTAATAAACGACCCATGTTGTCACTATGAGCAATACTTCCAGGGCAGACAATAACACCTTAGTAGTATTTGTGTGCTCAGAGTCGCTCCTGGGTAGACTGGGATGATTATGGCCCTCTGGATTAAGCCGATTAGAAAGAGTTGGGGCCAAATCACAAATTAAACGTTAAAGGAACGACACAAATGGAAAACTTGTGTGTCTGCAGTTTTCCAGTTGCGGCTCGCATTACGACCGAGCCACATAGGCGTGCGCACATGGTTTGTCCAAGCACACCCTAATGTTGGGTGAAGGGTTCATCTTTGACACCCTTCATAGATATTTTGGATGTTCCTTATCTGGTTCATGATAAATTGCATGAATATTGACTCTATTGCTGCCTAAAAATAACTATTCTGTACAAAATTATCCACGAGTAGATGGGTAATTAATAAATATTCCATTGGTGCAAACCCTAATGAAACGGGCTGCGCACGCCATTGCTGAGCTGCTTTGTCTGCAGTTTGAGTCGTAATACTTTTCAGCCGTGATAGGATAATATCAGCAGCCTTGAGCACCGCAGTGTTATAGCTCGAAGAGTCCATAGCACTCCATGGAGACAGACGCAAACTCGCCAGGACAGTGGAAGGATATGCAGAGGAACACTGGGAACTATTTGTTCACAGGGTTCCTTTGCCTGCCGAGTGAGTAAGTAGTGGATCGCGCCGCTCTCTGCACCGAGAGATTTGAGGTGAGTTTGTGATTTTTTTTTTGGTGGGTTTAGAGTCCCGTGTTAAGTGATTGTGCCGAAGCGAAATCACTTAACACCAGCCTGTGAACGCCGGTATTCTTTTCAAAATAACGTCAGACGGAGAAAGATCTGGTTGGAGTAGCTTGTTCTCCATCTGCTGGGGCCACATTAACATCTCTGCTATAAAGTATAAGAAACGTTGCAGTATAGTAACCAGGTGCTACAAGCTCAGTTCGCGTCCCAGATGGAATAGGACGAGTTATGATTAAGGACAGCGCTCCTGCTTTGTGTCCTGGTTGTGGTGTGGCCCTTGATGTTTTATTCCCCATGGATTATGCACACGTCCCATGTAAGTCATTTCCTAATAACACTTTCCTGAAGCCCCTGGATCTCGCTGCTATTTAACACTAAACTCTACACAATCCGAAGCCCAAAGTCTTTTATTTGATACACATTAGGAAGCTATTTACCGGCAGCAGGACCTGTAAACCGATGAAGACTGGCACGTTCCAAGGAATCCCGTTTTATTACCTCCTCGGGGATGGGGGATTTTGTCCGCTAACGCTGTGCTTATTTACCGTGTCGCATCGGACAGAATTGCTCAGTAAAACAGAACTAATCAGAAACAATTTTTTCCATTTGATTTTTTTTCTTGTATCTCTCCAGTTCCATTAGCCGATACACAGCTGAGACGAGACCCGTGCACAATTCATTTTGTGCTTCATCTCCTCGACGAGAAACTCCAATGATCCAGAACGAAATCTGACAACTTTCTCCTCTCAACTCTCTCTGTGACGGAGATTACGAAGCGGGGGCGGGGGGGGTATTTTTGCACATAATACACTATTATATTAAAATATTCCATCTTTTGACACCTCAGAGACACAGAGTTTCTGAAACACTCCTGTTGCTTCTCCTACATGTTTTGTTTGCTTTATTCATTTTTCCATATTACTGTTGTGCTCTTTACTTTGGTTTTTGTGTGTGTGTTTTTTTGGGGGGAAGGGGGTGCCCCTATACTCCATATAGCTGAACTTTTCATTTTGTGACTTTGTTATTAAATTATCTTTTAGCAATATCAGAATTGGTTTATTGGAAATTAAAATAACCTCCTTGTGGCTCTCCCCGAGGTTTAAAGGATCCCTTATGAAATGCTTATTTAGATATCGGAGGGAAACGGGGTAATGGCTTAAAACACTAGGGGCCCTATTACATTCTTCACGCAAACGTTTGCGCGCGTGCAAAAACGCATTAACGCGAGGGGCAAAACCCTTTGCGCAGAACGTCATATTACAATGTCAGCGCAACAAACGCGCGTATACGTCTACCGCGGGTGAACCTGTGCGAACTTACTGTACGTCGCGCGTCCTATACTTAACATTGTGAGCGCAAATGCGTTTGTACGCTGGTACGTGGCTGGTATTACAATCTATGCGCAGTTTGTAACGCACAGCCTTTGCTCGCATAATTTTAGCAACTCCTAAAAGCTGGTGTTAACGGCAAATTCTATCAACCTGGCCGAACCCAAATACACCAGCACAAAAAAAAATACGCAGCAAAGTATAGTTACACATTCTACACATACCCAAACCAATAAAATGGAGAAGTTGTGCGTGTTTTTTTTGATGCAGCATATATGCGCAGATTGACTTTGACAGGCGCAAAAACTTAACGTGAGATAATTGTGGTTCTTAATTCTGATTGGCTGAATCTCGTGAAAAAAACAGTCCGCACACTGATTTCTGCGCACAACGTTGCTGCGCGCGCGGTTTTACGCGTGTTATTTTTTGACGGATGAAAAAATGCGCAAGGATTGTAATACTAGCGTTAATTTATGCGCGTTAACGTTTAACATTTGCGCAAAAATTCATGCGTTGCGTGTGCGTTTTTGCGTGAAGAATGTAATAGGGCCCTAGAATTGTGAGAAGGCCATCAAAGATTACGTGCCCTATTACATTCTTCACGCAAAAACGCATGCGCAACGCATGAATTTTTGCGCAAAGTGTTAAACGTTAACGCGCGTATATCAACGCTGGTATTACAATCTTCGTGTATTTTTTCATCCGTCAAAAAAATAACGCGCGTAAAACGGACGTGCAAAAACGGGCACGCAGCAACGTTGCGAGCATAAAATCAGTGTGCGGACTGTTTTTTTCACGTGATTCAGCCAATCAGAATTAAGAACCACAATTGTCTCCCGTTAAGTTTTTGCACCTGTCAAAGTCAATCTGCGTGTATATGCTGTATCAAAAAATCCACACACAACTTCTCCATTTTATTGGTTTGGTATGATTAGAATGTGTAACTATACTTTGCTGCGTATTTTTTTTTGGGCTGGTGTATTTGGTTTCAGGTTAATAGAATTTGCTAAAATTATGCGCGCAAAGGCTGCGCGTTACAAACTGCGCATAGATTGTAATACCATCCGCGTACCAGCGCACAAACGCATTTGCGCTCACAATGTTAAGTATAGGATGCGCGACGTACAGTAAGCTCGCGCAGGTTCACCCGCAGTAGACGTATACGCGCGTTTGTTGCACTGACATTGTAATATGACGTTCTGCGCAAAGGGTTTTGCCCTTCGCGTTCATGCGTATTTGCGCACGCGCTGACGTTTGCGCGAAGATTGTAATAGGGCCCTACAATGGCTACTAGACACTAACATCCTAAGGGCCAAAATAAAATCCACAGACCACTCCATACTTGTGGTTGTTTGTGTAGCGATAAATTGCAAATGACAGAGGAGTCGGGCAGTTCTGGAGAAGCATATTGTGACCTCATACGTCTGGGGCAACTGTTAGAGCTTCTTCGCTTTCCTCCTTACCCTCTACTTCAGTGGTTTCCAGCCCTGGTCCTCAGGTCCCCCTAACAGGCCAGGTTTGCAGGATATGTGAAGCAGAGCACAGGTGATATGATTTGCTGCTCAGTGATTGCAGGATTCAGTTTGCATTTCCCCAAGGTGATCCTTAAACTCCGGTCTGTTATGGGGACTTGAGGACCGGAGTTGGGACCCACTGCTCTACTTTATGATAAAGGATAGACGACGAACAACAGAGGAGGGAAACTAAATATTTATGCACGGGGAACCCAAGACTATTTTAAATCCTGGTTAAAAAGTGTTTTGGGGTGGCGGAATGACCTGGTGGGTGTTGGTTAGCGATCAGTTTTTTCATAAGTAGAAAAAACAATTGTTGCCAAGTTGTAGTTTCAATTCTTATGGAATCATCTTGTCACTATTGCTCACAATTTACACGCACACAATTTACACACTAAAGAGATACTTTGCTGCTTAAGGTGCACCTGCCATGCTATTGGGTTAATTAAAAAAGGAAATCACTCCCTATATGTGACATAGTGGTTATCACTTCAGTCGACCCATATATTGGGAAATGTTGTGTAAGACCAATATGACGGCCATCTCCTGATGGGATATTGCAGGGGGAGTGAACCTGGCCGATACAGGTTCACTTTATTGTCCACCGACTGGATTAGCCAGTATGAGAATTGGAAAACTCCTCAATGATGAACCTATGGTTTGTACCCCCAACGCGAAGTATGTAACCATATAGGATGCACATGTCAATCCATACCCCAGGGTCACCAATCTACCGGCGTCAAGCAAACCCAACACTTACTTTGGCTTCTCTAGTGGTTCTGGTTCTTTCCGAGCCCGGCCAACAGGATTCTTTTCAGCTTCTTCAGCCGTCACTAAATGAAACTCTGCTTCCACTTTACCCTAGATTAGACATTGAAGAAAAAAAGAAAAGCTATAATAAACAACATTAGACACCACACAAGACTGTAGAAATATATATGATACAGCAACATATTTAGGCAGAACGAGACGGGTCCTGTCGCACGGTTTCTGCTATTTGGGAGCTGGTAACGGAAAAAAGTCGTCACAAGCCAATATCCCTTACCGGCTCCCTGTTACCTGGCATATTCTGACCCAGCTACTGTATTAGCGTCTCGAGTCGGAATCTTTGGGAGCTGCAAACAGACACCGGCAGCGGTGGTGTGCTCCACTGCAGGTATCAGCACATGGAGTCCATAGCGCCATTTTGCAGGAGCTGTGGAGGAGATGCTGGGAACTACGGTAGTTGTTCCTCATTTTTCGCTGCTCGAAACCTGTGAACATGGTGGATTGGGCAGGAACTGAGGGATTTTGAATGACATAAAGCTCCATGTATATCACACCAAGTCATAATAAGAACATAAGTGAGTGTATGAGGAGATCCTCTTCATGTTGGTCCGGTGATGTGACTTTAAAACCGCGTGTTCGTGAGATCACCACTGAAAGTGAACGTACATCAAAAGTAAGTATTAAAGTTTTATAATTAAATTTTTAATCACCGTCTATCAAGGTGACCGCCATGGTGGAAAGATATGTCTCTGCCAACCTGATGATGGCTACAATTAAGATTCACCCATATCCAGGGCAGCTATTTTCATTGTACTCCTTCCTGCTCTAAATATCAGCTATAAATTGGTCTTAACATAATGGCAGCTAGAAAGTATTCTAATCAGTCCCTGGTGATGTCATTTGAATACATCCCACACAATACAATGATGTGAGTCGGTGACTGATCCATTCACTCCATTATGTGGCCAAAGCCACACAGTGAGGAGCAAGTGATGGAAAGATACTGGGGGGGGCAGTTTATAACACAAAATATGACACAATGGATGCTCCCGGTGACATAATAGAGGAAATATCACACAATGGATGCACCCAGTGACACATAGAGGAGAATATCACACAATGGATGCACCCAGTGACACATATAGAGGAAAATATCACACAATGGATGCACCCAGTCACACATATAGAGGAAAATATCACACAATGGATGCGTCCAGTGACACATATAGAGGAAAATATCACACAATGGATGCACCCAGTGACACGTATAGAGGAAAATATCACACAATGGATGCACCCAGTGACACATATAGAGGAAAATATCACACAATGGATGCACCCAGTGACACATATAGAGGAAAATATCACACAATGGATGCACCCAGTGACACAGAGAGGAAAATATCACACAATGGATGCACCCAGTGACACATATAGAGAAATATTTTCTTAACTAAACATACATTTCTTACCGCTGTCACCACAAAACAACTCATACACGCCATGGTAATCTCCCGACTCGACTATTGCAATAATCTCTTATCTGGCCTCCCTCTGTCTCGCCTCTCCCCCCTACAATCCATCCTGAACGCCTCCGCCAGGCTAATTCACCTCACCCGCCGCTCTGTCTCTGCCGCTCCCCTCTGCGAGTCCCTTCACTGGCTCCCCATCCACTGCAGAATTAAGTTCAAAATCCTTATCCTTACCTACAAAACCCTCACTAACTCAGCGCCCCACTACCTGTCCTCACTAATCACCAAATACACCCCAGCCCGCTCCCTAAGGTCAAACAGTGACCTGCGCCTAGCTTCTCCCCGCATCACCTCTTCCCATGATAGACTGCAGGATTTCTCACGTGCAGCCCCCACTCTCTGGAACGCTCTCCCTCGTGCTGTCAGACTTTCCCCTAACTTCTCTTCCTTCAAACGCTCCCTGAAAACATTGCTATTTAGGGAAGCCTACCACCCAACTCACTGACGCAACCATCAATCACTCTCACCTTACAGTCCTCTCCTCCTGTTTCCAACCCCAACCCTCCTAGATTGTGAGTTCCTACGGGAATAGGGCCCTCATCTCCTCCTGTACTGTTTGTCAAATGTTGTTCAATGTATTGTAACCCTGTCTGTACTGTGCTTATTGTACAGCGCTGCGGAATATGCTGGCGCTTTATAAATTAATAATAATAATAATAATAATAAAATACAAGAGGAAAACAAAGCACATGTAAGATATCGGCAACATCAAATAAACACAATAAGGACATTGCATTTTTTGGTGGTAGTGGCCCTTTAAACAAGAAACAATAGAACACGTTGCAATCACAAGGTGGGCATGAATATGTTAGGTAACTAACAGATAGCACAAACACACAACAGTCTGATAGACAGCTAATGTTTGCCTGTCACTGCTGCAAACAACACTTTTTTTCATGGGGGGGTGACACATTATAACAATATTAATAATAACTATATTAACGCAGACGCACTATGTGTACAGGGTGACTATGTGTACAGGGTGACTATGTGTACAGGGTGACTATGTGTACAGGGTGACTTGGACATAGGAGAAGGTTGGGGAATAATATGACATGACAGACCCACCAGTACCCACAGTGCCACACCTCCCAAAAGCAATATCAGGTCCAGGTACCCCTAGTTCAATGGAATATTACCTCTTTATTTAGCTTCCACTACACAGGAGGTAAGATTGTGTCCTCAACAAGAAGTGACACATTTTAAAGCTTTGCTCTAGGTTCAGAACTTACAGTGAGCTCTCCAGATTTCACAAACGGCCACCAGCCGCGAATACGCTTCTGCTGAAAGATGGAAATCTTATTTTCGTCCTTCGGGGCACTCGTCATTCCCAAGTCACAACCCTTTGCCGTCTTGGCTCCTCGATGAAATCCGTTTAGATTAAGTTCTATGGAACCTGGAGCATCAAAAATACAAATGTACGGACAAACAGTTAAAAGAAAAGAAAGAGTATTAAAAGAATTTAATGTGGACACAGAAGGTTCCGTCCAAAAGCCCTGGTTGACATTTTGCTTTGTTTGTTCGTTTGAGTTTTGTTGAATCAGTACAAATGGTGAAATCACCCACCTAGGAAATCATCGGAGGAAAGCCGTTCAAAGTCCCATACTTGGAGGAGAAGAACAGCAGGGATCTTCCGCTCGGTTTTCTCTAATGAGAATATGTTTTCCCGCTTACAGACCACCACTTGCTTTTCTGCAGGCATGTAGCTGAACGGAAAGACAAAGCGCCAGTTGAAGTTTCCTTCTCCGGTCAGGGAATTGTAGTGGACATCTGTCTCCTGATCGTCTTCTTCAAGGCCCTTCAGCCAACTGAAAATGAAAAAGGTGTTAGCTCCCGACATGGCAGAACAGACCTGAACCTGCAGAACATATTTGTATGAAAACATGTGCTGTATATGTAAGTGCGCTCGCTTGCATTCTTCTCAATTGGAGCAAAAAGTCTTTATTTGTTTGTTTATTTTTTAGGATTTATTTTAGGCACTTTTTGGCAAAAACATTTTTCTCGATTTTTTTTTTTTAATTCAGTTTTTTTTCTGTACATGCCTTTTTATTATTATTCATAAGACCTTATATATTATTTCCAGGTATTTTCATGCAGTAGTTTTTTTTGCAAACACCTTTTAAAAGTTTATTATTATTTTTTTACCCGTTCGTTGGCTTGTCAGCTTTTTCTGACGTCTGTTCAGCAGGTCGTTGGCTTTTTTCAGATTGATTCAGCGGTTTTGCGGCAGTTTTTCGGATGCATTCGGAAGCTCGTTCCCTGCATTTCGGGGACCCTGCGGTGAATACAGAATTCACCGCAGGGTCGGTTAATCGGACTCAAAGTGTGGGGAACGGGAGAGAGAGACGAAATGTCGATGACATTTCGGTGCTCTCTGAATAACCCTGCAAGTCTATTGTAGTTCATGCAAAGTTTGGTTTTTTGGGTGTAGGAGGGTATGTCGGTGACATTTCGGTGCTCTCTGAATAATCCTGCAAGTCTATTGTAGTTCATGCAAAGTTTGGTTTTTTTGGGTGTAGGAGGGTATGTCGGTGAGATATGTACAGAGCTATAAAAGGTCCAGTTGCTCCGTTTCATTGATGAGTAGCTGGATTGCCCCAGCAAGATAACACACAATTGGTCGGGGGGAACTTTAGATCCCCCACTATTGCCTTTAGAATAAGTTTAGATATATCAGGGGTTGGGGGGTTTGTTGGTGAGTCATGTATTAAGCCATAAGGTCCAACTGTTCCATTTCATTGACATGTAGCTTGATTACCCCAGCAAGATAACATAGGGCCGGTCGGGGTGATCTTTAGATCCCCATTACTGAAATTCATATCTTGTTTGGATGTATTGGGTGTAGAAGGCTCTCTTAGTTGACAATAGTATGTGAATGTAGGACTGTATTCAGGGCAGTCAGCAGGGGATGACAGCCCATGATATGCTCAGGGGCCCAGTGCAACGAAAATCAGACTTTTTTCGGGTAATCTGCAAGGTATCCAAACGCCTCTGGGTACTCGGCTTTTCTTGCGTTTTCAGCAGGTTACAGTAGGGATGTGCGTTTCGGGTTTCAGAATTGTTTTCGGATGCAGCCAATTTTCCGAAAATTTTTAGATCCGAAAATGGCAGATCCGAAAAGTTTTCCGAGCCGAAACGAAAAATTTTCGGAATTTTCGAATGTACTTGAAATGTGTCAAATCGAAATTTATCATTTTAATATGATTAAATAAAGTTGTGAAATGTATATTCAATTATTCATAAGAAAAAAAGGATCTTTATTTAATAAAAAAAACACGATAGAATCGCCAGAATTATCGTAGACACTTTGAAACGAGGAGAACAGACGTTCCGAAAAAACGAAAATTTCCGAAATTTCCGAAAAGTCGATACAAAAAACGAGCAAAGTGACACGAAAATACGAAAAATGGTCGATATTCCGAAAAAAAAATGTACACGAAAAGCGATCCGAACCGAATCGAAACAGCAATCGGTCGAAACGAGCCGAATAAAAAAGTTTAAACATCCGAACAAATCGAACCGAACCGAAAAAAAAAAATCGGTGCACAAGCCTAGGTTACAGTTCACTGAATTCCGAGGATTACCTGGGTAAAGCTGCAAACTGTTGTCTGACTGATAACAAAATAGTGTTTTTTGTTATTTTTAATGAAATTGTATCCACGGTCACAAACCGCACTAAATAACCGTCATGTGACTCTGTGCATTAATTTTCTGAAAATTAATTTATGAAGATAAAGATATTATATAACGATTAACCTGATGGTTATTATGTTTTATAAATTATATATAAGCACATATGACACATAATAAAGATCATGTAACTCTTTCACATTCATATAAGAAACATATCCTGTCACTCTGTATATTCATTATATCCGCAATACATTTTAATGTTTGTCTTTTGCCATCTTCATTGATAATATCCATAGATAATAGCAAAATTCACTGTTACCCAAGCGGGGTTGGATGCTCTGCAGATTACCCGGGTGAAGCTGCGGATAGTCCTCAGATTACCCGGGTGAAGCTGTAGATAGTCCTCAGATTACCCGGGTGAAGCTGTAGATAGTCCTCAGATTACCCGGGTGAAGCTGTAGATAGTCCTCAGATTGTAGGAGAAAAGTTACCAGGAAAGGCTTAATGATCTTAACATGTACAGCTTGGAAAAAAGACGAGACAGAGGAGATATGATAGAAACATTTAAATACGTAAAGGGAATCCACAAGGTAGAGGAAGGGAGTATATTTAAAAGGAAACAAAATAGCAAAACAAGAGGACATAGTCTTATATTAGAGGGGCAAAGGTTTAAAAGTAACATCAGGAAGCATTATTTTACTGAGAGGGTGGTGGATACATGGAACAGTCTTCCAGTAGAAGTGGTAGAGGCCAAAACAGTGATTGAATTTAAGCAGACATGGGATAGGCATAAGGCTATCCTAAACAAAAGATAAATCCAGGTAAAGTATCCATGTAATTGGGCAGACTAGATGGGCCGAAAGGTTCTTATCTGCCGACATTTTTCTATGTTTCTATGTTTCTACCCGGGTGGGTCCTCAGATTACCAGGGTGAAGCTGTGGATAGTCCTCAGATTACCCGGGTGAAGCTTCAGACTTGCACATTATCCGGGTAAAATGTGAATTTTTCAGTTCTTCCAGACTGTTACCCAAGAGCAGTTGGTTAGTCCTAAAATTACACGGGTAAAGTCTGAAATTTTCATTTTTTTGCAGCTTTACCCAGCGGTTTTGGGTAACGTCAGGATTACCCGGGTAATCCTAGGATTAACCGCACTTCGGGCTTTACCCGTAACATATATACCAAAAACCAAAAATAAATAAAGAAATAAATACATATGGAGAAACCAAATAAAGAAATGGAAAATTACCCGAAACGAAGAACAAACATGTAGCGAAAATGCTATAAAAGACCTCAGTCACAAAGTGACTAAAACTCTGAAAAAGGTTTAAGGAGTCTCACTAGTTCCCCATTCCCTATTCTCTCTGGTGATATAGAAGAACGTGGTGCTACAGTAACGGTACCATCGTACCCAGAATGTAACATGCTGTGGTTCCAGGCCTGTATCCGGAAACGACTTACCCCTTCACATAGATGTCACTGGACTTTTGGCCTGTGAATATATTTTCGTCCTCCAGTATGACATCATCCGTGTTCCAGATTATTATTCTCAGCTCGTATCTTAAAAAAAAAAAAAAAGACAATTTTATTGCTGTAAGAAACGTAAACTCGTGCTGCATCATGTTACACTGGACTCGAGGAGCACGTGATATACAGCAAGTGACCAGTAATACATGTAGATCCTTATGTGTTCAAAGGCAATAGATTAATTATCTAAGAAATGTTATTCATTATATATAATTCATTATAATCAGGCGTATTATGTGAGAAATGTACACCTAATTATAGACTACAGGTTGATTATGCTTGGGTCCAGCAGATTTTTTTGTGGATTTTTATTTAGAATATTTGCATTTAATAAGCAGATATCTTAGGGATGGGACATAAGTCTGAACCTTTAAGGGGTTACTCACTAAGTGGTGAACTTGCCACTGAATTGCACCGAAAGGTGAATTTTACCATACAGCGCAATTTCGGAGCAGTTCGTTTATTCACCAAATACTGGTGAGTTGACAGTGAAATACAGTGCAGTTCGCCGCAATTCAGCGATCTTGGCTCGCAGTGAAATTGTACCATAGAGAAGCAATGGTTAATCTATTCAGAGACACCGAACAGCAGAGAAATGTCAGTGAAATGCCCTGATTTTCGGTGGTTCAGTTTGATAGGATTAAACAGACAAATCCCATATGATTCAACGTCAAAAAAATATTATCGTTTTTAATTTAAAAAAACTAGGTTTTTCATACTAGGTACTAGCGTGTCAAGGTTCACCATCACTGCTGTAGACTAAGGGACAAATAAGAAACTATATATATTACGAGGAGATGTATAGAAAATGACGACTTTAGAGATGAGGTTATTATAGACATAATGTAGGTGAGAAGAGACATAATACTGGGAGAAGAGTTGCCAGCAAGGGGAGATCTTTGGACTGGGATGGACACAACTGGTAGATGAAGAAGTTGTATTGTGTAATTCTGTCATATAAAAAAAGATGTAAACAATTATCAAATATTCTTATTAGGCCAGTGTGTAAAGTGCTGAGATTCGGGATCAGGAGGCAACTGTATCTCCTGTGACTGCAATTTCCTCCATCAGATGTGACGAGAACGTCTCTGTCCCGGCAGAAAAATATTCCAGAGAGAAGAGCATCGATAAAGTATAAATAATTCCAGATTGATTTTACCCTTTTGGTTTTCTTGGTGAAATATCGACAGGAGGCCCAGGAAGAGGGAGATCGCACGGAAACATGTCTATCCACATCTGAATCCTCCCCTGAATGGACAAAGTAAGGAAAAAACAAAAAAATATATATCAACATATAAATCTTCATTGTTGCGCACAATCATGCGGATACTGCGGTTTAAAGGAACACCCTATCTCCACTGTTGTTGGCAGCTAGGGGTTAATGCCTTAACTGACGTCATCACAGCCATGCTGAATGACATCCGTGGGAGGGGGGAGACTATCAAAGATGTCAGCCACCTCCAGGAGAGGACAGCGATTTGGTGCCGGTTCATGCCAAGTCGCAATCCAGCCCCTAAGGGGTTAAAGAGAGGCATCGCTGTAAATGGAAGACTGTGCCCTTTCCAGCAGTGCCTCTCTTCTCTAGTTCTTAGTGATGGGGGGGGGGTGCCAGAACTGATACAGATGCCATCGCCGGGCACGATGAGGTCAGTGCACTGGCCGGGGTCCGCATGGCACGTTCTGTGATGGCAAAGGGTTAAACACCTATCAGGAGAATTCAGTTTTTGTTTTTTTCCCTATCTCGATGGATTTCACCAAGGCTGCTCTTCGGTGCTCTTCAGCGACTTTCTCCAACTTTTTCACAGGGATTCGACAACTCCATCTTCGCCGCACGAAGGTGAATAGTGAATTCACTGCAGTTTCGGCAAAATAGAATCGCCAAAGTACACCGAAGTGCAAAGCGTTGAAATTTTGGTGCTTTTTGAATAACCCCCTAACTTCTGGGATTTGTCTGCCTGGTAGATATAATTCTGGGGTCTGTCTGCCTGGGTACATATAATTATGGGGTCTGTCTGCCTGGGTACATATAATTCTGGGGACTGACTGCCTGGGTACATATAATCCTGGGGTCTGACTGCCTGGGTACATACAATTCTAGGGACTCACTGCCTGGGTACATATAATTTTGGGGACTGACTGCCTGGGTACATATAATTCTGGGGTCTGACTGCCTGGGTACATATAATTCTGGGGTCTGACTGCCTGGGTACATAGAATTCTGGGGTCGGACTGCCTGGGTACATAGAATTCTGGGGTCTGACTGCCTGGGTACATATAATTCTAGGGACTGACTGCCTGGGTACATATAATTCTGGGGTCTGACTGCCTGGGTACATATAATTCTGGGGTCTGATTGCCTAGGTACATAAAATTCTGGGGTCTGACTGTCTGGGTACATATAATTCTGGGGTCTGTCTGTCTGCCCAGGTACATATAATTCTGGGGACTGACTGTCTGGGTACATATAATTCCGGGGACTGACTGCCTGGGTACATATAATTCTGGGGTCTGACTGCCTGGTACATATAATTCTGGGGTCCTGTGTATATCTGGCTCTGATACTAGCCAGTGCCTCACCAGCCACTGACCTCAACACAAGTCACTGCCCTAAAGAGAGCATGGAGTCCTGTGGGTTCTTTAAGTGATACTTCTAGCATTAGCTCGAAAAACGACTGGTCCAAAAGAGAAGTCAAGTAATACTGTTTTTATTATTATCATAGGCTTAGAGAGTGAGCTCTGTAGCTCTGGTCGTCTAGAAGCTGCGGTTAAAGGATGACTTGGACATTTTATTTTTATCTCCAGGTACACACTATGTTAAAAGCGTAATATACACGCTGCTTTATTACTTATCCCATTATGATAGGCTGAGCCTGAATTGTCTTGTATTGCTTGGGCTCTAATGTTTTTGTCACCTGTTCAATTCCAGGTTTATCTCGGTGGTATAAGGGTCTGGTTTCGATGTGTTCAGGAACAAGTTTACACCCAACGCCGGGAATTTCTGACCACGAGTGCAGGACTTTAACAGTGAGGTGCTCATAAGATTCCACTTTCTCATCTGTCAAAGCAGAAACAGATCACGTTACACAATTCCTGTTGGACGAGCCGTCCCATTCATTAACCCTTTCACTACCAAAAATATGTATTCAAATAGAATGAAAAATTAGGATATAAAACTCTATTTGCAAACCTTTGCCCTCTGGAGAGAAACCCCAAATTCCATGTATCTCATACCTCTCACACTGTATTACTGTAAAAATGTACAAGGAGCTCCGTAACAAAAAGCTCAACAAACTATACTACTGCATTACAGCGGCCAGGGATTCATCAGAATATAGGGAGCTGTGGGGTGACTCAGTGCTGTACAGGGATAAGATTCAGGAGGTTATAATGAGTGTAAATCCCTGTACAGTACAGATACAAGGTGTTGCTGTAATTGCCATACACAGGCATTATGCAGCACATACAGATACAAGGTGTTGCTGTAATTGCCACACACAGGCATTATGCAGCACATACAGATACAAGGTGTTGCTGTAATTGCCATACACAGGCATTATGCAGCACATACAGATACAAGGTGTTGCTGTAATTGCCATACACAGGCATTATGCAGCACATACAGATACAAGGTGTTACTGTAATTGCCATACACAGGCATTATGCAGCACATACAGATATTGCATTGCTAATAATCTCATTATGATCACTACAAACCCCCATGAGCAGGAGATCTCACCAATTTATTATCTGTCTGCAGCACATTTACTGCATCTGACACAAAGGACATTTCTGCCTGTATGCTGATAATGCAAACCCTGTGTGAAACTGTAAAAGATAAGGGACACCATCTAGAGTTTAGAACCTTTCATTCCAGCAGTATTACTGTAAAGGGTAATCGAATACATACAAAACTACGAATGAGAAAATTTACATGATTTTAAACTCAGGAGCAGGACAACAATCTTGATGCAAATTTGTTTTTTTTACCTGTCATTTAAGTGTTAACTATGGGCTACATTACATACTTGTTGCTAACGTTAGCATTCACCTGTGTGAGCGATAATGTTAGCCCTGGTGGCCCTAGCCCTTGCGCGGGCCACCCATATTACTATCCAAACCCTAATGGGTTAAGAAAGTAGCGAGGTTACGGTACTTTGCGCTCCCTATAGTTAACATGGGGAGCGCAAAGTGTTAACCAGTTAGTATTACAAAGTCCTAACGCTGATTAATGCCTGGCTGCGGTTAACAAAATGTTAACCACAGCCAGGACTTGGTGCTAACGGATTCCACTGCTGCAGAATCCGTTAGCACCAGCAGAAACCCCCCCAAAAAAATCCAGATACTCACCTACTATCGCACGGTGAGGACAGCGGCTCCATCCGCCCGCTCCGTCCGGCGGGAGCAGGGAGAGACTGAAGGAAAGAGTCCCCCAGTCTCCCTCTGCAGATAATATGCCGACCTGCCGGATCTCGCGAGGCAAGATCCAGCAGGTCATGAGACTGCCAGGGTCTGCCTCAATGGAGTATTATGGATTCCATGGAGAGAATGCGCACGGCGGCGCTTAGCGCTACCCGGGGCTTAGCGCCCGTTAACAATGCAGGCAGCTTTTCTAGCGCCTGCATTGTAATTCCGCATTAAAACGGGGATGCAAAAGAGAAACCTGCAGGCGCAGGTTTTTCGCTTTTGCGTCCCCGTTTTAGCACGGTCAATGTAATGTAGCCCTATGCATTTCATGTACATGTTACGAAAATATTGTTTAACAGAAAGAGCTTGGTAGTGAAAGGGTTAAAGGCCGTCGTAAGAAAATCAAATAGGATACAATGCAACAAAGATTTAAATGATTGACTTTTATAAGATCATCCATTACACATAATTCATAAAACATGACTGTAGAATAGAGGCACCCAAAGGAATGGTTACTAAATAGCACCGCATGAATAAATCAGCTCGTTATCTTGTCTTTGTTGCCTCTTACTAGTATCTAACTTCTGGGAATATAGGACTTAATTGTCATTTTTGTGTCCAGCAGACATAGGAAAATTTATTGTAACATAATGTCATTCTTATCGGTCTCATATTCAAAATTTTAAGAAACAACAAAGTTTTATAAGGGGTGAGGGGATGAAAATGCTTCTTTATGTCTGGAAACTAGGACTCGCCATCTGTAGGTAGTCAGGGGATAATTTTATACTCCGTTATCTGTCCAAGTGATACATGTTTTGCTTCGTGGAATCTGATGCTTTATCAGATTATTCCATAAACTCACAGTGAAGAATAGATAGAGATTGTGTGGATGGTACTGGCTTGGCTTAACCCTTTCACATCTGAGCCATTTCACCTCCGTGTGCTGAACTCATTTTGATAGTTTTGTGCTCATCATGTTTAAATGCAATTTGAAGTCACGTTTTATTGAACGACCCAGACAAATTATATATCCTTTTTTTTCAGCAGACTCGGCGGATTCATAATATATCATTATTATATGTATACGTCATGTCCTGCCAGAATGCTAGAACAAACAATGCAAAAAAAATAAAATCTGAATTTTCATTCATATTTCAATCATCTACAGGGTGTAAAACTATTTTTTCACAATTTATCATCCGTGCCTTTACGGTTATATATTCTATGGGGTATGCTTGTTAAAAAAAATAGAAATGGGAAATGGGAAAAGTGAACAATAGTGCTGCATTAATAAAAAAAAAAATTTAAAATATACATTTTTAATTTTATTTATTTATTTATTTTACACTTAACCTTTGTAATTTTGGTTTTATTTTGATTTGTGAGATTTTTTAAAGCATATATTTATAGCTACATAAAATGGAAAACTACCGTCTTGATCAAACAGTGTTTGTCCTGCGAAGGTCTTGTCTCCGACCTGTATTTGTCCGGGGCGAAAAAAGGGCCCGGCTAGCTTGTTGTCTTTGCACAGCTTGGTCAGGATCTCCGTGGGTTTGGTAGAATCTCGCCAGGCGTTGTATCCTTCACTAAACAAATAAAAATGGAGAACAGATTTCTTGATAATGAACATTTAACTGCATTGAATTCTTCACTCATTCTGGTCAGGAAACACACGCGTTGTATATGAAAACGCATTATCTGATGGACATCATCAATCAGCCCAGAAGCGGCCTAGAGTCAATCTTTCATGAGACAGCTGAGGGTGATCCTTTGTGTCCCTCCAGTCAGTTCCTGACCATTGAGGCCCAGTGGACATTTGTTCAGCCGCTCATATGTTAGTCCATGGGACTTTAAAGTCAAGATATGCACATGAATTCCTAACTTCACCCATTCAGGAAAAGCCCTTCTTCCTGTTTACTGCCTTTATTATCTACAGGGTGATTAATATAGACCAGAACTCAAAGTTATAGATCATAAATGAAAAGGCATTACTGAGAGTTTAAGGTAATGTACTTCCTCTTATGTTGAGCACATCTCATCACAGCACATGCTGGAAGTGGCCACTTGCTTACAGCACAGCCGCAAGAATAGCACAGAAGCCAACATCACGTGCTGGAGGTCGCAGCTAAGTGGCAGCATTGCCAAGACCACAACACAGCCTCAAGAATAACACACAAGTCACGTGTGTTAATTGTGCATGCTTGTGTTTTATGTGGAATTTGACTGTATTGGTGTAAAATAATTATCTTTTAATTTTAATGTACAGAATATATAAATATAGTGATTTAAATACATAGCTTAGTTAATATGCTCCTTTTTCAGTTAAAGTGTTTGCTCTCGATATTCTCTTGAAACTGAAGAATCTTAATTACAACCAGTCACAGCTACATCCTGTACCAAGAGGTCCCCTTCCTTCCCCGACTTGTTGTGGGACAGAAGAGGTAGAAGGAGAAAAAAAGATTTATTTTGTTCTGTCAATATTAATTACATATGATATGTTTTGTGGGTTTGACTATGGTAATTATCTGTGTTGAGACAATCTTATTTGCTTATAAATGTGTCCGAGTTTTAATAAAAGAACTGGCTGGACAAAGACACGTCAGATATTTGAAGAACGAAACCTGTGTGTAATGTCTTCATTTATCTCCGCTATAGCGTAAAACTGCACTTGCCATGCCTTTGCACGATGGAGACCAGCAGAACTAATTTGCTTGTTTGGTAAATATGAATAGGATGTTTGTTTATTTAACAATTGGACCTGATAGAACATTACTTAATTTAACGGTGAGGCATGGTTTAGTACCCTGGAAATATTAGACCAAAATAAAAAGTGTATTTTGACACATATATCCAGCAGAAAAGTACTTTGACAAAAAACAGATAAACTCTTTCACTAGGAAGGGATTTTCCATAAAATCGCTAGCAGGACACGGTGGTTTTATGGTTGTTCATTGTCCATTTCCCACACTGTAAAGAAATACAGAGGCATCTCTACTGTATATAGTCACTGAACGTAAACCCTATATTTTACAGATTGAGGGATCCCTCTGCTGGCCAAAAAGTGCTACTGCATTTACTTTACAGCTTGGGCTCGATGTTTCCGTCAAGGAAAAAGCAGAACTCAAAGCTTTCAAATAATTTCAACACATGAGCTGTGATGTCCCACGTGTTCATTGTTTAGGGGTATGTCCTGCAGCCCATTTGCAAATTAATTTTGTTTGTAATGAACCAAATCCCTTTACGTTGCTACAGAATTGGACCAGATTGAGTTTAGTCGATCTGAGGCTCCTACAGAAGTTTTTGAACATAGAGTATACTTGATCATGGTAATGAAAGAGTTAAATAATTTTGTTTTGTGATGGAATGGTGGCTAATATATGGACTAGTTCTATTCAATTTCTATTTGACAAAATAGAGCTGCATTAATTACTATGTGCTGCAAGACAACTAAAGCTTGCGGCCAATGAGAGCATTGAAGATTTATAGTTATACCTAAGTTGGTAAAATCATTATATTCAGCTCACAAACTACCGAGTTGTAAAACAAGAGAACATTCTGGAGACACATTAATCTTCATTAGGAGTTTTGAAGACTCTAGCTATGAAAACACCTTACATTTCATATTGACTTTGCAAGCCGCAAGTAGCCCGGTGTCTGCTATAGAAACGATTCTCCAGGTCGATTCTCGTCTCGCCGATGAGGTCGTCTGATCCAATCAGATCGTAGTCATAGATCAGGATTGTTAGCAGAGATTCGTTGGGAAACGTTGCTTGTAGCTCGAATGATCTGATAAAACAGAATGTAGACGCCTGGTGAGGTTCTGCCATGAGCTGCAACATTGTTATAGGGGAAAGGGGGCACATTGAATTCCACATGCCGTATAGCAATGATAACATGACCTGATGTACCCGAATGTTTCAGAGCATTATCAAAAATGTCACATGTAACTCAAAAGAATCTGCTAACCGGCAAACACTACGACACCTAAGACACTGAACTATGTTGAAGGGCCACTACCACCAAAAAATGAAATATTTTTATTGTGTTTATTTTATGTTGCTGATATCTTACATGTCCTTTTTTCTCTTGTATGTTTAGGCTAGGGTCAGACTAACGCATTTTCACGTTGTCTGTGAAAAAGTGCGTTCGAACAAATGGACGCATTTTTTCACGGAGTACGCGATAGCGGTCATACTATGCGCATTTGCGTCTGTGATTTTGTACGGATCATCAATAAAACACTTCTTGCATCTGGACGTTATGTTGGCCGGACATTAGCAGTGTCTGACATCTCCAATTCACGCACACACGCCGCTAGCGGACGCAGCGCACTCTGTACAACCGTACTAGCGGTTTTACGTTCTCGACAAAATGCGTTCGTTTGCCACTTGCGTTGCGCAGCCGGACTTTTGTGCGACCGTACTTCGTATATTGGCCGTCATTGCCCGGCATTTGCTGCTACTACGGCCGTGATTAAGTGCGCCTGCACGCGCGTTCGCACTGCCTCAGTCTGACCCTAGCCTTAGTTAACCCTTTCTTGACGGGTGGGCATCGCCCATCGGAAGTGGGTTAACGACATTGTGTGATATTTTCCTCTATATGTGTCACTGGGTGCATCCATTGTGTGATATTTTGTGTTGTAAACTGCCCCCCCACAGTATCTTTACATCACTTGCTCCTCACTGTGTGGTTTTGGCCATAGAATGGAGTGAATGGGTCAGTCACCGACTCACATCATTGTATTGTGTGGGATGTATTCAAAGGACATCACCAGTGTGTGTATTAAAGTGTTAGACCAGTATCATATCTCTCTTGGCTGCCATCTATTATCTCGGGTAGCCTAGACAACACGATAGCTCCTCTGCAGCCTTGTCTAAACAATCCCTTATCCACCCCATTGCCTTTTCGCTGCTGGTTTATCCTATACCACAGCGGTAAAGGAAGAGTTTTGCTAAGATTTTGGTAAATGTTGCATCATGGGAAAAATCCACAAAATGGAAACAGGAGATAAAAACCTAACTTTATTTTTCCTTTTTACATGCAATTACTTCAAACAAAGAAAAAAAAAACAGCAGCCGCATGTGTTTTATAATGTGTTTTATAATGTGGTTTTGTTGGTAATGCACAAGTAATGGTGGGGCTTTGGCTCCAATGTGTCTTGCCTTTACTTAACATTCCTTTCCTTTCTCAGTTCTGGTACAATCAATGTGTTTTGGCAGTTGTGCCGATGGTAGAGGCACCAAAACAAATTTAGCTGTACTAATGGATGCAATCCAAACACATTCTGGCTTACCTTCCAAACACCGGGTTTAACTGCTTTGGAATGTATTTATCCCGATCTTTTATTTCGGTCTTGCCCAGTCTTAAAACGACGTATGGGTCAGATTTGCCATCTGGATCTGCCGGGCTGAGATTAAAACCCTATTAAGATGTGGGGGCAGGTGGAAGAAAAAGGATAGGTCAGAACAAAAAAAAATATATATATATATATAAAAAATAAACATGCAAAGAAAGATATTTGGCCACAAAAAAATGTTCTTTGCCTAGTGACCAGAAGATGTAGTAGCGGTTCATTTGTACAATAAATAATGGAATATGGCGGCTAAAGAACCATTTATCTTCTCCTTTGCTCCAGTGCTGGTCCTCACCTTTAGGCTAAGGTCAGACGAAAGCAGTTTTAACGTGCGTTTAGCCGCACGAAATCAAGGCCGTGCTAGCAGCAAATGACGTCCAATGCCGGGGAACATACGACGAACGGCCGCACGAAAGTTCGTCCGGGCAACGCAAGTGGCAAACGAATGCATTTTTTCGAGAACGTCAAACCGCTAGTACTGACGTACAGAGTGCGCTGCGGCCGCATAGCGGCGTGTGTGCGTGATTAGGAGACGTCAGACGCTGCACACGTCCGGCCAACATAATGTCCAGACGCAAAAAGGGTTTATTGATGATCCGTACGAAATCATGGACGAAAATGCGCATCGTATGACCGCTATCGCGTATTCCGTGAAAAAATACGTCCATTCGTTCGAACGCACTTTTCACGGACAACGTGAAAAATGCGTTCGTCTGACCCTAGCCTTAAGATAAAGGGTTTTTCTCTGCCAGTGATCTACCTCTACTCTGCTCACCAGCATCTCTGCAGACTTTAAGGCCCCTATTACACTCTTCGCGCAAATGCGCAGCACAATTTTTTTTGCGCACGGAAAAAAATGTTAGTGCGTGCAAATTAACGCGGTAGTAAGCTCCAAGCGCAGTTTTTCAGCCTTCAACTTTTTACGTGCGCAAATCAGACGCGCAAAGCCAGGCGCAAATGAACGTTGCGTGCAGGAATCGGTGGGCAGACTGTTTTTTCACGTGATTCAGCCAATCAGAATTAAGAATCACCATTTTCTAAAGTTAGGTTGTTGCGCCTGTCAAAGTCAATCTGCGTATATGTGCTGCAGCGAAAAAAAAATTTGAAAAATTATTCATTTTTGATGTCTGGGTATGTGTAGAATGTGTAACTGTACTGTGCTGTATTTTTTTTTATTGCTGAGTTATTTTGTTTCGGCCACAACTATTATATTTGCAGTTAACATCAAGTTTTCAAAGACGTTACGAAAATTTGCGCAAACGTCGCTCGTACGACTTTGCGCGAAGATTGTAATACCATCCACACTAACGCATTTGCGCTCACAATGTTAAGTATAGGATGCGTGCACGAAATTGCGCTTGCGCTGGGTCAATCGCGGTAGACGATAACGCGCATCGTTTGCGTGAACATCGTACTACGACGTTCCGCACAAATGGTTTTGTCCTTGCGCAAAAGCGCATTTGCGCACACGCAAATGCGCTGCGCGAAGCGTGTAATAGGGGCCTAAATGTCTCACTAGGTCGGTCACTGCCATTCTCTCTGCCCGCTGATGTCACCACTGGTCTCACCCTCTGAGACCAAACGCTGTAGCGAGCGTTCTCAGAAAGGCAGCCAATGGATCAGATCTGTACATGTGCGCACAGATCTAATCCGTCGCTCGGTGCCGGCGCTACGGAACCTGCGTATGTAAGGTTCACAAGTCCCATAGAGCTGTGGAGTTTGAGGTTCCTACAGTACGCAAGATGCATAGGACGGAGCACAAATTGCGCAGAAAAGGAGGAGCTGCGGCGGCGAGGGAGAAAATGTGAGTAAAATCATCAAAAATAAAAAAAGAATAATAAATAATTGGGCACATGTTGTCCGCAGCATCTGCCTATTTAAAGGTAAAAAAGGGAACTTTATTATTGTTAACCTTTAGCATTTGGCTGACTATCCGATTTGGCAATGACACCCTGGCATCTGGCTGACTATCCGATTTGGCACTGACACCCTGGCATCTGGCTGACTATCCGATTTGGCACTGACCCCTGGCATTTGGCTGACTGTCCTATTTTCAATGTACATTGGGGCAATAAAGTATTTAGTCAGCCACCAATTGTGCAGGTTCTCCCACTTAAAAAGATGAGAGAGGCCTGTAATTGTCATCATAGGTACACTTCAACTAAGAGACAAAATGAGAAAAAAAATCCAGAAAATCACATTGTCTGATTTTTAAAGAATTTATTTGGAAAATATGTTGCTTTTGGTAACACCGTTCAGGTGAATTCCCTTTGTGTTCTGCATTTATTTTAAATAATAAAGTTTATTTTTGCAGACGTCATTTACACATCCCAGCAATTCAGAGGGTTGTGGTAAATGGAGTTTATTCGGCGCAAGGTCTTGTTACCAGTGGGGTACCTCAGGGGTCAGTACTTGGACCCATTCTCTTTAATATTTTTATTAGTGATATTGCAGACGGTATTAATGGAAAAGTATGTCTTTTTGCTGATGACACAAAGATTTGCAACAGGGTTGACGTTCCTGGAGGGATCAGCCAAATGACAAATGATTTAGGTAAACTAAAAAAATGGTGGGAGCTGTGGCAATTGACTTTTAATGTGGATAAGTGCAAGATAATGCACCTGGGGCGTAAAAACCCAAGGGCTGAATATAGAATATTTGATACAGTCCTAACCTCAACATCTGAGGAAAGGGATTTAGGGGTTATTATTTCAGAGGATCTAAGGGTAAGTAGTCAATGTAATAGAGCAGCAGGAAATGCTGGCAGAATGCTTGGTTGTGTAGGGAGAGGTATTAGCAGTAGGAAAAGGGAAGTGCTCATGCCACTGTACAGAGCACTGGTGAGACCTCACTTGGAGTACTGTGTGCAGTACTGGAGACCGTATCTCCAGAAGGATATAGACATCTTAGAGAGAGTTCAGAGAAGGGCTACTAAAATGGTGTACGGCTTGAAGGAGAAAAGTTACCAGGAAAGTGTTAATGATCTTAACATGTACAGCTTGGAAAAAAGACGAGACAGAGGAGATATGATAGAAACATTTAAATACGTAAAGGGAATCCACAAGGTAGAGGAAGGGAGTATATTTAAAAGGAAACAAAATAGCAAAACAAGAGGACATAGTCTTAGATTAGAGGGGCAAAGGTTTAAAAGTAACATCAGGAAGCATTATTTTACTGAGAGGGTGGTGGATACATGGAACAGTCTTCCAGTAGAAGTGGTAGAGTCCAAAACAGTGATTGAATTTAAGCAGGCATGGGATAGGCATAAGGCTATCCTAAACAAAAGATAAATCCAGGTAAAGTATCCATGTAATTGGGCAGACTAGATGGGCCGAAAGGTTCTTATCTGCCGACATTTTTCTATGTTTCTATGTTTAATTCAGAGAACTGCTTCACATTCCCCATACGCAGCAAGGAACTCTGGGAAGGACATGCAAATGACGTTTGCAATTTCTCATTTATTGCATCCAGGGTCTGTTTTAACACAGGACCCTCTCAGCAGTGCCACGCCATACTAGATGGCTTTTTTTTTTTTTGCAGCGGTCAGGTAGGTTTATGCAACAGGTCACAGCCATTCCTGTATGCCTGGCATTGGTGAGAGGGTTTTGTGCTAAAACAGACCCAGGATGCAAAATTGAGAAATTGCAAACGTCATTTGCATGTCTTACCCAGAGTTCCTTGCAGCATATGAGGAATGTAGCACAGGAGCTCTGTGAAGCAGTTCTCTTAATTGCTGGGATGATTAAATGACTTGTGCAATAATAAACTTTATTAATTGCTGTGTGGAGGCTTTTAATCAAATTTTTCTGCCCTCCACCATAACTTAAATGAGCATTTATTTTAGAAATAAAGGGCTCTATTACATTCTCCGTGCAAATTCGTCCGCGCAGCGCAATTTTTTTTGCACGCAGCGTTAAATGTTAACGTGTGTAAATTAACGCTGGTATTAAGATCCGAGCGCATTTTTTCATCCGTCCAAAAATATTGCGCGTAAAAAAGACGTGCAAAAACGAGCGCAAATTAACGCTGCGCGCAGAAATCAGTGGGCAGACTGTTTATTCACGCGATTCAGCCAATCTAAATCAAGAACCACAATTATCTCCCATTAAGTTTTTGCACCTGTCAAAATCAATCTGAGTATATATGCTGCAGCAATAATAAAAACACGCACAACCGCTCAATTTTATTGTTTGGGTATGTGTAGAATGTGTAACTATACTGTGCTGTATTTTTTTTTTCGTGCTGGTGTATTTGGTTCCGGCCAGAACGTTCAGATTTGCCGTTACCACCAGCTTTTAAAAGACGTTAAAATTAATGCGCGCAAGCGTTGTACGTAAAAAGTTGCGCATCGATTGTAATACCAGACGCGTACCAGCGCACGAACGCATTTCCGCTCACAATGTTAAGTATGGGATGCGCGCACGAACTTTCGCTCGCGCAGGGTAACTCGCATTAGACGTTAACGCGCATCGTTTGCGCGAACGTCGTAATTTGACGGTCAGCGCAAAGGGTTTTTCCCCTCGCGTTAATGCGTTTGCGCACATTTTTGCGTGAAGAATGTAATAGAGCCCAAAGTATTTTCTATGTATTATTGTTTTCACTTTGTCTTTTGAGTCATTGAAAAAGGAGGATTGAGAAAGGTTCTGCCACCTGCTCGGTAATAAAAGTGCTTCTAAAATAAAACGACGGAATCGTCTCAGACGCATTAATCTGCCGTCATGAAAAGGTTGAGCGCGTTAACAAACAGGTTTATCATCCTCCAGACGGCGCAGGATAATGGGGCTGGAAGTAACGTCATTAATGTTTCACCAGCCCTTCGGAAAATAAGGTTTAAGTGATGCGTCTCTTGACTGGAGCTTTCGGCAAAATGTAGAGAACAATAACTTTAATTGGCTACGATTCCCAAACAAGAACCTAGCGCAGCATCGATCAATGCCGGTTAATGGGTGGCTTCATAAAGTTTACTTTGTTTTTAATTTGATTTCCATACTTTGGATCCTGACTGTAGGCAACGGTTTCACCCCTGTTGTACGGATAGTTTTTTTTTTTGCCAAAGTATGTATTTTGTACCATTATTAACAGGATTGATATATTCCGTAAACAGAATGTTGTTAGAATCTGATAGTAACACAACATAACGTAGCAACAAAGATGAGGGGTGCCTGGAAACAAATAAAATACTCTGTATAAGGTTTTAAGTAATGTGTTTTTTATACGGCTTGAGGACCCCACACCCAAAATTAGGGTGCCGTACAAAATCCCTACAGCCAGGTTCCCTAATGCCAACATCCCGACGGCCAACTTACAGACAGAACAAGTGCCGGACATACCAAGTTCCCTACACGGCCAACTTCCAGACATCCAGAATCCCAGCGGCTAACCCTAAAACTAACACCCTATCCCTAGGTTTAAGGCGGTTAGGGCTAGGTTTAGGGGATTAGAGTTAGGGCTAGATTTAGGGGGTTAGGGCTAGATTTAGGGGTGTTAGGGCTGGATTTATGGGTGTTAGGGCTAGGTTTGGGGGGTTAGGGCTATGTTTAGGTGGGTTAGGGCTAGGTTTGGGGGGTTAGGGTTAGGTTTAGGGGGTTAGGGCTAGGGGGTTAGGGCTTGGTTTAGGGGGTTAGGGCTAGGTTTAGGGGGTTAGGGCTAGGTTTAGGGGGTAAGGGCTAGGGCTAGGTTTAGGGGGGTTAGGGCTAGGTTTAGGGGGGTTAGGACTAGTACTAGGTTTAGGGGGTTAGGGTTAGGGCTAGGTTTAGGGGTTAGGGCTAGGTTTAGGGGGGTTAGGGAGTAGGGTTAGTGTTAGCCGCTGTCTGGAAGTTGGCCATCGGGGAGTTGTCTGTGTAGGGAAGCTGGCCGTCGGGATTTTGGCATTAGGGAACTTGGTTGTAGGGATTTTGACCCAAACCCCCAAAATTATTACATTAGCTTTCACTAGGAAATAGTGCTCTAAATCTTTCGTAGTTTTGGTATTTATTTTTTTTATTCTTCAGTAACTCGTACCCTAAACATGTCCATATTTACATATGTATAAATTACAAAATGTTACTATAAATTACTTTGTGTTAAGTGGAACGTGGAACGATCACAAAAAGTGGTTGTAAAATCTGATGTGAATGAAAATGTTCGGCACAAAATAAAAAAAGAAAATTTTAAGACTTTAGGAGTTGAGTGACAGGACACTTACTGCCACAACGTAGACTCTTATGAGTACTTTTACAGCGTGATTCTGGGGAAGACCCTGAAGAATTCGTAGTTGACCATTGTCCATGGAGCTGGAGTCATCGACACTCTTGTAGATGCTGAAACAACCCTACGAAATCACAAGAAACAGTATAAACATGGGGGGTTATTCAGAGAGCACCAAAATGTCACCGACATTTCGGTGCGCTCTCATTCCCCGCACTACAGGGAATCGAAGTTTGAAAGTGTCAAAATTGAAAAGCTGTTTGCAAAAAAAACACTGAATGAAAATGTCTGGAATTTATATATAAAATCCTATGAATGATAATAAAAGGGCTGTTACAGGAAAAAGAAAAAAACGCTATTTTAAAAAAAACACCCAAGAAACAGAAAAAAAATTTGGCTGAAAAAATCCCCAAAAATGCCTTAAAGATCCTAAAAATCTATAAATAAAGAGACGTTTTGCTGCAGATTAAAATAATAAACGGTTTATTAGATATTGAGTAAAAACAGGAATATTTTTAACATAGAAGCCTATGGGATTTGCCTGAATAAATCGATTCACCGATTTACTTGCTATTTATCGCTATTGTTGCTGACCTGGCCTGTTGGAGAACCACTCCTGTTATTGACCCGGTGTGTGTGAGGACAACTCTGTATGCTTCGTTGTTCCTTATCTATTGTGGTTATATCGAGTCCCTGAAGGTAGCTTCTATTAGTGCAAAAAGTGCCGACCATTCAAGGATCGGAAGAGTAGATAAGGCTCCGTGTACAGGGACAGATATCTGGTTTGTGGGGGCTCACGTGACAGCACCGAACAGCAGGGCACTTCGGCAACTTTTCTCTGCTGTTCGGCAACTCTGAATAGATTAACCATTGCGTCTCTATGGGGGATTTCACTGCCTTCGAACAGGCACCGTACTTGCTGGCAGTTCGCCAAAATTTGGCGAACTGCCTGCTCTCTGAATAGCCGAATGGCCCCGAAATGTCACCGTATGGGGAAATTCCCTATTTGGTGACATTTAGGGGTCAGATCGTCTCTCTCTGAATAACTCCTATAATCGATAATAATAAACCGGGGCTGTCAAACTCCAGCCCTACAGATGTTGCTGAACTACAACTCCCATGGTTCCCTGGCCACCTGCTGCATTCAAAGGATTCTGGGAATTCAAGGCATCAACATCTGGGGGCTGTGAGTTTCACAGACCTGAACCAAATGGTTTCCTTTAATTAATCTAGCAAGAGAACGAAGCATTAAATAGATGCAGAAACATGTTGACGAACGGCTTACCTTGAATTTACCGACCATCCTATCATCATGAACGCTATGTTCTTCATCTGTAGACTTTCCTCTGAGAAGCTCAAAGGTCCTCACCCAGTCTTCAAAATTATGAAATTCACCCTCCAGCTCACCATCGTAAATCTGAAAAACAGAGATGTTGAACCCGGTCAAATTTGTCAAGTTGAAAGACAAGCAAAACCAACCAAAACAACCACCACGAAAATAAGGTAGAAGCAGCTGGTGGATCAATGGAGCACCGGATCTCCCGTGTGCACCTCTTAGACCACATGAAAATATCTGCATGTGGTCAAAAAGACACACACGGGAGATCCGGTGCTGAACTGAACCACCAGCTGCTACTACCTCTTGGTGTCTGGTGAAAGACACCTTATAATGTGAGTACTTTCTTGGCTTTTTATTTATGACATACTGGTATATACACATTCCGCACATGTTCCCTGTATTATATTCTTTGGAGAGATACAGGGATGTATTGACACATCCTACTGAGGAACTCTAAACTCCCTATAAAGAAGCAAGGCCACCTCTATGGGCCTACACTCGCAATACTTCGAGTCGACTACTGAGGGGGCTCCCAACCATGTGAGTGGTATCCTATACTGTACATCCGTATACTTCACATGGTATAACACAGATTTTCTGCACTAAGAAATTTTATTCTTTTTGAGGAAATTGCACCAGTGGAAGGAAGAGCTGACCCACAAACTGTACTATAGGGTCTTATTAAATCAGCCTGGCCGCCAAAATCTGCTGTTTTTTTTTTTTACAGCAATTAGGCCTTTTTTCGGTTCAGCAGATTTTAAAAGAGCGTTAACCGGTATTTTAGATTCCCATTAGAAATAATAAATAATTACGTAAATTTCAGGTTCGGCAATTCAGTTTGAATTTACCTGTATTCGGATTTTCTAAAAAAAAATCCAAATACTGAAAGTGGGTGATAAATGACTCTGTAGACAGGGAAACATGGAAAAAATCACACTGACAGAACCCCCATATTTTTTATAATTGTGCGTTTACCCCGTCTGTGCAAAGCAGCGATACTCGTTTAAATGCCAAGTGGTCCAGGAAAAAAAAGTCTGAAAGAAAGTCTGTCCAGTGAAGATGTTGGTTAGCTCCATAAACATCTCATGCTCATCAACTCTGATCTCAGAAAGCCCACATGGCTGATGGCTCAGGCGATGCATCGTAACGTTGCATTCTGCAGCACCCGTTCGAGTCCTGCAGCCCCCTATACCTCCAGAAAAAAATAATAAGCATCCCATTCTACCTGTAACGTCGCCAGCTTTGGTCCCTTTTCTTTCGGCTCTCTTTTCACCACTTCTGCTCCTTTTTTCCCATCTTTTCTCTTTTTGTCTTGATCCTCTTCAATCAGCAGGGTGACCTGCCCCGGCGTCCTCGCAGCTGTGAATATTCAGAGAAGGCGCTTTATCAATATAAAGGAAACCCCGTACATTTTAACACCACCCTGAACCACCGGGACGACCCTCTCGAAGATTGGATGCGTGTCTTTTTTTCGGCCTATGTCACTATGTAACTATAATAGTACAATGCTTCATGTTCAGCGATGCACACTACAGATAGAAATTTTGAATGAAGACTTATTTTATTATTAAATATTTTATTATTTTAAAAAAGATACGTAATGGAGAATTCCCCATCCTGGGTCAAAAGATTAAAACACACCAACTCTGAAAAAATAAAAAATAAAGTATTTATTAAACTATCTCTACATAATCATTGGTTGGGAGAGGAGACTGAAGAATGGAGCAACCCCCATTCTAGGTGACTTCCATCCAAGAAGGTTTGGCAGCCATGACATCGTCACGTTACCTCTGTCCCTCGGCATCATTTGGACGCTCATGTCTCCTGATCATTGTTAATTTTGACAGCAAATTTTAATTCAGTTTTAATCAGTCTTCAGACTAAAATGGCTTTTATTTTTAGTCATATTTTAGTCGCCTGAATGGTTTTGAATGTTAGTCCTATTTTAGCCTGAATGGTTTTAATTTCAGTCATACTTTAGTCGTCTGAATGGTTTTAAGTGTTAGTCATATTTTAATCTGAATGGTTTTAGTTTTAGTCATATTTTAGTCGTCTGGTTTTAGTTTTAGTCATATTTTAGTCTGAATGGTTTTAGTTTTAGTCATATTTTAGTCGTCTGGTTTTAGTTTTAGTCATATTTTAGTCTGAATGGTTTTAGTTTTAGTCATATTTTGGTCTGAATGGTTTTAGTTTCAGTCATATTTTAATTGTCTGAATGGTTTTAGTTTTAGACATATTTTAGTTGTCTGAATGGTTTTAGTTTTAGTTGACGAAATGTCTCAAGATTTTCGTCAACGTAACCTTGAGTAGATTTAATCAACTAAATTCTATCGGGTTTAAAGTGTATTCTGTATTATTTAAGCATTTCTCTAGAATTTTGCACTCATTATATACTCCTGGAGTAACATCTTATCAGAATATAGAAAATTCATCATTTCTCTCTTACTTACTTGAGACAAGTTCTGATTGGATCTCTTCCCAAATAGCCCCTCCCTAACATCAAGTCTAGTTTTTATTAATGGATTTTGGTCATAACTTAGCTTTTATTTAGTTTTAGTCACAAAAAATTTAGTCAACGAATTCTTTGATGAAAATTATTAGTCGATGAAATTAACACTTCTTCCGTTCCCTCACATTTTCCTCTGCGGTCACACGCCAGAATGATATGAGGCTTGACACTGGTTGCTCGGCTGCATCATTTTCTTACTCACATCCCCCTCAGCCACAGAGCCTGCTTCTGGACTCTGCTATCCCACCCGCCCTCCCCATACACCCACCCACCCAGTGTTGGTCTGAAATTTGTAGCTTACTTTCCAGCTGCTTCCACTTTGCAAACCACCCTAATTAACCCAAGGTTCTAGCCCTTCCCATGATATGTTAATCTGTATATTTGTGTTTTGTTTTTAATAGTTTGCATTTTATTACTTTGTATTTCTGTAACAACTGTAACCACTCAATGTTCTTGAACCCAGGACATACTTGAAAACGAGAGAAATCTCAATGTATCCTTCCTGGTAAAATCCTTTGCAAATAAATAAATAAATTATAATTTCAACCACTTGGGTAATCATGTCATCACGTCCACGTCATTTTTGGATGTTCTTGCACACCAATTTGACGTCAGCCTGTGGCTCTATTTAACCTCTGCTCACTCTTACTTCAATTCCCTGTCTTGGTTCTATTTCCTGAGAGTGCATTGTGTTTGTTGTTTGAGTAATAGTGTAATAACTCGGATCAGCCTTATTATAAAATAACAAATATATAAAAGAGCACATGTGTATATTGCACCAGCCAAGACTCCAAGAGTCCAAGGTCACCAGCCCTAATTTGGACACAGAAGGAGAAAGACTGGTCAAACAAAGCTTGGCTTTAACCGGAGCTTTATTGTAGGAGCAGCAACGCCTTGGTCCTGCACTAACATTTGAGAAAGGCCTGAAACATTGCTGCAGGAATGAAACATGCTACTTCAATAAAGCTGCTGCTAAAGTCAAGCCTTGTGACACCGGTCCTTCTTTCCTTGACTCTTCTTATGACATTCTCCCTGTTGTTCACCACGGCCTGTTTCTAGACTATTTTCTGTTTTCCTTCCTGGTTCCTCTGACTACGGCCTGTCCTTGACTTTCTCTGCTTTCTGGTGTTCCTGTGCTAAACAAGGTAGCATAGCTCCTTTTGTTTTAACCCGGCCATTTTAAGGACCGGTATTAGGGCTGGTTTGGCTAGAATCGACGAGTTGGGGTTAGGTGACGTTACAGACTAAAAACAAAGTATCTACTTACAGCTATCATCTGGCTCGGAGCTTTCAGCACTTGCTTTTGCCTAAAAAAAACAAAATTTAAAACAAATTAGGATTGGTTGGAAGTTGTAATCAGTAGGGAAACTGGAGATGACGAAAATACATTTGCAAAATTCACAAAAATCAAGGAAACGGTATCCTATCCACAACACTAACAGGTCTATTCAAAGAAAGGTGAAACTCGGGAGAATTGGCAGGAGAAGAGAACAATCTAGAGCAAATAGCCGATTTGGAAAGTGAGATAAGGCTAGGGTCAGACGAACGCATTTTTCACGTGCGTTTAGCCGCACGAAATCATGGCCGTGCTAGCAGCAAATGACGTCCAATGCCGGGGAACATACGACGAACGGCCGCACGAAAGTTCGTCCGTGCAACGCAAGTGGCCAACGAACGCATTTTTTCGAGAACGTCAAACCGCTACTACTGACGTACAGAGTGCGCTGCGGCCGCATAGCGGCGTGTTTGCGAGAACAATGATGCTTCACTAATGATTTTTTTTTTGGGGGGGTTTAGCTAAAATCACGCAATTTCTCCCCAAAAAAAAATGGGTTCCCCGTTCTAAGTTTTTTAACAAATCTACCCCATAGCATATGACCGCAGAGCCTCGGATAATAAAATTTAAAAAAAAAAAACTTTACACACTGTGGAAGATTGAAATTTTATTGAAAATTCACATTTATTTACTTTTTTTTACATTTTTTGTTATAGCATTTTGGCAGGGCATGACATATACATATAGTAATGATATATTATTAATCTGCCGAGTCTGCCGGAAAGAACGATATATAATTTGTCTGGGTGGTATAATAATACGTGATTTAAAAACGGTCAAAATGAGCTCAGCGAACCTCTACTTCCGAAACAGCGCCGAAGTTGTAAAATTACTCCCGTCCTTAAGGGGATAAATATGCTATGGTGGGTGCACACCCTAACATAACGGGCTGCGCACGCTAGTGGATGTAGGGAAGCATTAGATTGGCTGCTTGTGTTACCCTTACATGACACCTTGTCTGCGATGGAGAATCATTTTATTGGTCGACAGGCATCCAGTAATGTCTTTATTGATTCTTTTATATTTTTTTAATTTATAATTTATGTATTGTAACAGGGCATCATGTAGAGAGCAAGGAAAGGTCCTGTCCGTGGTTTTTGTGTCACCCAGATTCCTCTCTTACACCTTCCAGAACCTCTAGTAAGCCCCTGGTTTTGCACTTGGCCTGAGTGGCAATTTAGTGCAAACAGACATTGCTCTGGAGCCTGGGGAGCAGACACTCTATCTGCTGGAGCACAATGTTGGTTTACTGAAGCCTGACGAACACTAGGTTTGTAAAGGTTGATAGTCAGGACTATTGTATGTTTAGTTAATGCCGGGATACAGCTAGGAATTTTCTTTGGTTTTTTAAGTGTTTATTTTTGAGCACTGTACAGCGTGTTGTATAACCTGTGTGTTGCTGCAATAAATATACCACCATTTGAAGGCAAGTCACTGGTCTGGTCTCTGAACCTTTCAAGAGTGCTCACCCCAGGGAGCAATTGCACCCGCTACCTGTTTCCCAGCTCACATATGGTGGAGCATGCGGGCAAGTGATAGCAAGAACCTGCTATTTAAAGGACCAGTACCTGAAGTGACAAACAAAATGGAGGACGTTATAAAACAGTTGGTGTTGGCTAATGCAGCACAGCAACAGGCTAATGCTACACAGTGGGACATGTTAAATGCTCTGCAGAAGCAGACTCAGGTGCTGCACACGCAGACGCAGCAGCAGATCAGTGCTGTACAGGAACAGACACAAATGTTGTTTGAAAACCTTGCAGTTGCTGCTGAAGACCAACGTAAGACTCTGACAGAGATGATACAGACGCTGGCACAGAGGTCTCCCCTGCAAGCTGCAAATTCTTCGGACAACTCCTCACCCATCCATGTTAGTCGCTTCCTTTCTAAGATGACAGCAGAGGATCATCCAGAGGCCTTCCTGTTAACATTTGAAAGAACTGCTGAGAGGGAAGCATGGCCTAAGACACGGTGGGCAGGACTGGTGGCGCCCTTGCTAACTGGTGAATCACAGAAAGCATATTATGATTTGGAGTCTGTGGATGCCATGGATTATGACACGGTCAAGCTGGAGATACTAGCACGGCGAGGTGTTACTTTGGCAGTGCGAGCACAGCCTGTTAACAACTGGTCCTACCAAGCTGGGAAGTCACCACGGTCAGAGATGTTTGACCTCATCCACCTCATCCGAAAATGGCTGCAACCGGAGTCCCTATCTGGGCCACAGATCATTGAGCGGGTAGTCATGGATCGCTTCCTTACCGATCGTCTTGCAAAGGTGGGTAACCCAAGGGGACCCTAAGTCAGTCGATCAGCTTGTGGAGATTGTTGAAAGGTACTTTGCAGCTGAGGACTTGAACTCCTCCCCGGCGAGCCCATGGACTTTCCACCCAAAACCACGGCCTCGCTCTGCAATCGGTAAGACTATTCCAGGGAAAGTGGGTGGTGAGCGAGGCAAGGAAGCAGGGCGAAAAACTGCTAATTTAAACGGGGGAGGTTGGCATTCCAAAGCAGGAAAACCAGTGCCCATCAGCAGACCTAACCTGCCCCCAGCTATATATGGAGAGTTGGGAAAATGAGCAGGTTTGGCCAATGGCTGGGGGCAGCCTTGTCCTCTGGCATCGATTTATCAATGATATTTTTGTTATCTGGGATGGTACAGTGGATTCCTTGCAAACATTTTGTTAGGTTCATTAAATAGGAACAATTTTAACCTTAAATTCACACATATGTAGCGCTGTGTTTAAAAAGACTGTTCTGCTGCATTTATTTGAAATGGCCACCAGAGGGAGACAGAGACCATGGTAAGCAGGCTGGACAAACACAGAAGATATTGGGACTACGTTTCCCGGCGTGCTTTGCAACAGACACAGGAAGTGGGTGGGGTAGAGACGCTGTACATCCTGAGCCTCGTGGAGATAGCTGGGAGAGCGCGCCAGGGAGTGCAAGGAAGAGGACGCAGTGTTGCAGAGCGGAACCGTGACTAGGCCGGAGCGCAGGTGTGGCCTATCAGGATTCGAGTGGGGTTATCCTGCCTTGCCAGAAGGAGCCTTACCCATTGACCATCACCACCCAAGTTGTTATCCAGACAAGCTGAGGACCTCGAGTGAGGAGTACCGCGAGTCCATTGGATGGGAGAGCAGGCGGTAGCTGGACAAGTCCGGGCCGGAGCACAGAGAGCCTGACTATCGATCCAATAGCGGGTATCCCAGCGAGGAAACGAGCGGAGAGACGTCCTGGGTCAGCGGAGCCTTGGTGATCAACGGATGGGTGAGAGGCCTCCAAGGCCTGTTTTACAAAAGCTCAAGCAAACACGCTGTTGTTTATTTCTGAAACCCACAGGGCCCCAACTTGACTAGTCGAAGACATCGCTTAAAAGATTCACTGGCCAGTTGAATAGTACCCGGGTACCATAACACACACATACACTCACAAATCGGGACTTAACCTGTTCGGGACTCACTCCCTAAGATCCGAAAAAGGGGAAAAGATTTGCATCTTATTTTGTTTTTCCGCTGCGCGTTTCTCGTAATTACGAAGCATTGTATTTTTCTGCTCGGTCGCATATTTTTCCAGATATACGAAGTCTCGCATTTCTTTTTCCCGCTGCGCGTTTACCGCAATACGAAATACTGTAAATATATCTACGAACACCGTGTCTTATTATATGCCTTTTACTTCAGTAAACTATATAAATTATAAAATCCACAACGGTGCTGGAGTATATTTATTCCCTAGTGCGGGGAGACTGACCCGTGGTTCATTTTCAGCGGCTCCTCCGGGAGTGAGCGCTACACATACTATCCATCCTAGCAAAATAGATTTTTTGGACCTAACCATTTTTGTCAATAAAGGTAAATTGGAAACGAAAACTTTCTTTAAGCGAACCAATTGCAACTCGGCCATTGATATTAGTAGTGCCCATGCAGACTTCGGCTTAATAACATTCCAAAAGGCCAATTCAAAAGAATGTTGCGTAATTTTTCTGACCTCACCACCTTTGACATTCAAGCCAATACTATTCTAGAGAGATATGTGGATAAGGGGTATGAAAGACAGAAGGTTTTGAAAGATCTGGAACAAGTCAGAAGCTTAAATAGAGAAGTTTTGCTGGAAGAGAAAGAGGGTAATCTAGAAAACCAATTTAATTTTGCTTTCTGCACTCAGTTTAATTCCCATTCTTATCGAGTTAGGAACATACTCAATAAACACTGGCATATATTACAGTCAGATGATTTATTGAAGTATCGGATCCCTACAAAGCCACAAGTGATCTTTAAAAAAGCATTAAATCTTAAGAAATCATTGGCTCCTAGTTTATTACCGACTATAAAACCTCCTGCAACCGATAATAATTTCCTATAAACCTATGGGTTATAATAAGTGTGGAAGGTGTAAGGTCTGTGTTAATCAAGAAAAGAAGATTGTGGAATTCACTAGCACTATAACTGGTGAATCTTTTAAGATTAATCACTTCATTAATTGTAATACAGTAAGGGGGTCATCTACTTACTTCAGTGCCCTTGTGGGGCACAATATATAGGCCAAACTTCTAGACCACTTCGCATACGGATTCTAGAGCATTTGGGGAACATTAGAAGTAAAAGTTATTAACCATAGTGTGCCCATTCATTGTAATAGCTGCCCTGCTTTTAATCTGGGATCATTTATAGGTCATGGGATTGATTTAGTTACCAAAAATTGGAGAGGTGGTGACCAACAAAAAGATTTAATTAGAAGAGAGACTGAGTGGATTTTCAAGATGGGCACATGGAAGAGGGAAGGGTTAAATACGGATTTAGGTTCTTTAAAGGTTCTTTCTGTTGAGGCCGGTTGTTTCTGCTTTTTTTCCACACCAGTTTTCAACTGTGGTGATGGTCTAAATTAGTATAATAATTGGCCCATGTAACTTGTGTTATTTTCCTCCGAGTTCATCATAGAAGAAATCGAAAGAAGATTCTGCAAGAAGGTAGTGGGAGAAGGACGTGAATTGACCTCCATAAGATGGCGTCCACTACATGTTGATTGGACTTTTACTGGCGATACGTCATTTCCGGTTGGACCGGAAGTGGACTTTCAGGAAGAAGGAGAATGGATATGCGTTCCAACGTGGGACGCTTGGCGTTCTACCTTCAGTGACTAATTTAATCAGATGTTGGCAATTATTCAGTTGCCTGGAACTTGGCAATAGGCTTGATTATTGTTGTATGTAGTATAAATTGTGACACTCGTCAGAACACACTATCCCTGATGAAGTCCTTGATTTAATAAGGACGAAACACTTGGAGTGTGTTCCAACTTTTATTTATTTTATATGTTATTAAATTTGTTTTAAAATATCATCAAGAGCCTGGGCTTGAATCTGCAAAACTCCCCCAGTCCTGGACTTTCCTGTTGGCGAGTTTCTTTGGAAGGAGGTATTGATGGTGTTCCTTGTTGCTGGACTCCAGGAGGTGATCAACTCCGATTCCATCCATGAGGGGTAACAAGAACCTGCTATATGCCTATACTATTTGTTTATTCTGTGAGTGAGATTCCAGTGGGGCTATATTAATTGTATACGTTTATCTGCGGTCTGCACTATGTATGTGATTTATTTTGCAGACACTGCTCCTACCTTTTTTCATATCTAACCTGAGGAATGTTAGATGTTTTCGTTGCCAGGAACTTGGACATGTAGCTGCAAACTGCCCATTAACTGATGAGCCTATGCAGTGTGACTTGTCTTTCAAGGAAAAGACGGCAGTCTTTGTTTTCCACTGTTTCATGCACCGCAGTGCCAGTGAAGGGAAAACACATGTGCGCAATAACTGTGAATGATAAGCATGTTACTGCTTTGCTGGACTCTGGAAGTTTAGTAACTCTTATTAAGGCTGAATTGTTAGGCTCTGTGAACTTCCGGGCTAAAAAAAGTTGCTGTAGTGTGTGTGATATTCAAGAGTATCCTATAGTAACTGTGAAGTTTGGAACCGCATGGGGTAATCTGAGGCACTTGGTTGGGGTTGTGCCTCACTTGGTGCATGATGTAATTATAGGGAGAGATTTCCCTTAATTTTGGGAACTCTGGGAAAACCCAGACTGTGCCACAGTTTCTAAACCAGAGACTGAATCAGAATACATGGATGTTGCAGAGCAGTTGTATTCAGAGGATTCCTCTTGGGGGTCCCCAGACTTTCCCTTCTCTATTTTGGCAGGAGAATTGGAAGAGTCTGATGGCCCTATAGCCAATGAGGATAGACCGCCCTCTGCCGAAACTGAGGCTACTCTAGAGTTTGCAGATCTTAACACTCATAGAGAGAGCTTTGGTAGTGAGCAGAGGAAAGATCCTACTCTTGTGAGGGCCTGGGAAAATGTTATGCTGATCAATGGGGAACCTGTTGAACCAGGGAATAGGCTCTCTTTTCCTTATTTCATTAGTAATGATGACATGCTCTATCGTGTGTATAAAAATAACAATGAAATTATTGAGCAATTAGTGGTCCCCAAACCGTACAAAAAGGTGGTATTGGAGCTTGCCCATGGACACTTATTGGGGGGGTCATTTAGGTACCGAGAAAATCACTGAAAGGGTTTTACAGAGGTTTTACTGGCCTGGGGTACAAAAACATATTGAAAATTATTGCAAATCTTGTCCGGTTTGTCAAATGTCTGCACCCCTACCTCATTTTCGGAGTCCCTTAGCACCCTTGCCAATAATCGAGGTGCCATTTGAGAAAATTGCTATGGACCTTGTGGGCCCGCTTCCAAAGTCTTCCCGAGGGCATCAGTATATCCTGGTCATTATGGACTACGCTACCCATTACCCTGAAGCAATTCCCCTACGCCAGCCAACAGCCAAGAATATAGCTAAAGAGTTATTACAGGTGTTTAGTCGGGTCGGGTTCCCTAAGGACCTTCTGACGGACCAAGGCACTCCATTTATGCCACGAGTGACAAAAGAATTGTGCAAGTTATTTAAGGTGACGCATTTGAGAACCTCGGTATATCATCCTCAAACCGATGGCTTAGTAGAGCGATTTAATAAAACCTTGAAAAGCATGCTGAAAAAGGTTGTTGACAAGGATGGGAAAAACTGGGACTATTTGCTTCCATACCTGATGTTTGCCATCCGAGAAGTTCCTCAGTCCTCTACAGGGTACTCTCCATTTGAATTGCTCTATGGGAGACACCCTCGGGGACTTTTGGACATAGCCAAAGAGACTTGGGAGGGGGAGAAGACACCCCACAAAAAGCATTATTGAGCATATTTTGCAGATGCAGGACAGAATTACAGTGGTAATGCCGAATTGTAAAAGAGCATTTAGCTCAATCGCAGGCAGCTGAGCAGAGAATATATAACAGGAATGCTCGAGTTTTTTCAAAACCAGAAAAATTCTCCCATTTATCTCACTTTCCAAATCTGCTATTAGGTCTAGATTGTTCTCTTCTCCCGCCAGTTCTCCTGGTTTTGACCTTTCTCCGAGATAACCCTGTAAGTGTTTTTTGCCTCCTGTTTTCTTTTTGTGACTTTTTCCCATGTTGCAACATTTACTAAAATCTGTGCAAAGGTTTTACTTTGTGGCTCTTGTTTATTTAATCTACAGTGTTTAACAGATAATGCAGTGGAGGAGGGGATGACACAATACAATGATGTGAGTCGGTGACTGACCCATTCACTCCATTCTATGGCCAAAGCCAAACAGTGAGGAGCAAGTGATGGAAGGATACTGCAGGTTACAACACAAAATATCACACAATGGATGCACCCAGTGACACATATAGAGGAAAATATCACACAATGGATGCGCCCAGTGACACATATAGATGAAAATATCACACAATGAATGCGCCCAGTGACACATGTAGAGGAAAATTTCACACAATGGATGCACCCAGTGACACATAGAGGAAAATATCACACAATGGATGCACCCAGTGACACATATAGAGGAAAATATCACACAATGGATGCACCCAGTGACACATAGAGGAAAATATCACACAATGGATGCACCCAGTGACACATAGAGGAAAATATCACACAATGGATGCACCCAGTGACACATATAGAGGAAAATATCACACAATGGATGCGCCCAGTGACACATGTAGAGGAAAATATCACACAATGGATGCACCCAGAGACATATAGAGGAAAATATTTTCTTAACTAAACATACAGGAGAAAAACAAAGCACATGTAAGATATCAGCAACATCAAATAAACACAATAAGGACATTTCATTTTTTGGTGGTAGTGGCCCTTTAAGTGATTTTGCAAAAACTAAATCACATTAACGCCAGGGTTCATTGAAGAGCCAAGTAAGAATAGCGAGGTTGAAAAAGCTCATTTTTCATTGGCTGAATACAAAGTAAAGCGTTGTTAATTTACAGTAAGCAGACGCAATGTCGAAATCGGAATAGGGTCCCTGGACTGCAATTCTCTTTCTTATATTGGTTTGTACAAGGATTAATATTGTGAAAGGACTTGTGAACGACTTCTTTGCAATGTTCCAGCCTTGCTATGTCCATACAATCACCGTGATGAACGCATCCCTTTTGTAGCCTGGCATCCACCAGTAATTATAAACGCAAAAAAAATGAAGATAATAAGCAACAATACATTCATCCCGGCTAATTCAATCCACTTATAAACAAAATCATGAAAAAAACTAAATTAAACAATGAGAACCAGGTTTATTAAACTGATCTCCACGGCGTAACTCACAATTAGAACAGAACGTTCCGTGCGATTTACGGTGATTACTCTTTAAATACCGCGCAGGAATCACATTAAACAGCTGGCTTCAGCAAATAACTCCTTATTATAGCTCCGTTTTATTAATGACCGGTGTAATGTGTCCCAGCGCGCAACCCAATTACTCTGAAGGTCCTATCACTCGCCGTGATGATTTTAGGTCATTATGATAGAAAGGATGAAGCCGGATTTGACTGTCACGGTCTTTCACTCCATCATATAATGATCCGGGTGTCTGGTGTCACTGTTTACATTATGCCCAATATTGAAACTTTTCAGTGAAATTTACCTCTGGTATGGTTGGTTTACCATTAATACACCGCCACCTTGTGGACGCGGCTGCAAATGACGCAACAAAAAAAAACACTGATCGAAAAGGTTTCTGCAAATGGCACAGTAGCACCATACTTGGGTCGGTTTTCTGTGTCTTGCGCCCAAAACATGGAGCAGAATGTGGATTCCAGTATAGTTTAGGTTGAAATTGGAGACTGAGCTTTTTGATGGCAGTTGAAGAGCTGGGTGTGATAACAATGTGAGTTTAGCAGTACAATATTGACCAGGGAGGGTAAACAATGACACCCCAGATTTTACTTAACCATCATTTTCCCCTCGAGTGTGCCTCTGATGGATCCCTCCAACTCCATAGTGTCTCTCTCCCAGCCTGCTTACACCCATCGTGCCTTTTCCACATCACTCTCACTCCCTTTGGGTTTCTCTCATCGTTCACACCTCACTGAGCCTCTTTTGGAGGACCTATAATTCACCAGGCCTAGTCTGGTACAATGACCAACAGGGTTATTCAAAGAGATCCGAATTGCTGGAGAAAGGTAACCGAACAGAGAAATTCAGAGTACACTTACCTTTCCTGGCCATTCGGCTATTCAGAAAGCAGGCAATTCGCCAAATGTTGGCGAATTGCCTGCACATACGGTGCCTGTTCGGTGCCTGTTCGAGGGCAGTGAAATCCCCATAGAGAAGCAATGCTTTGTCTATTCAGAGAACACAAACCAGCAGTGAAAAGATACCGAATTGCCCTGCTGTTTGGGGTTTTCATGCGGCAGATTTATTCAGGAGAATCCCATAGGCTTCAATGTTAAAAATATTCCCATTTTAATACAATATCTAATAAACCGTTCATTATAATTGTGACGGAACGGCCGCCACAGGATTTATTTAGTTTAATTTCATTCTTATTTTGTTATATTTCGTTTACCCTTTATTTATAGAAACTAATTTCCTTTGTTAGATTTAATGTAAAACTGTTGCTAGACTTCTAATTAATCATGTTTTTCCCCTGCACCATCCTGCTAGTTTATGCTCAGTTATATTGTGTGGTTTTAAATGTATTGTCAATTGCTCATTTTTAGTTTTAAATAGACTTATATTTCTTTAGTTAAATGTGGTTTTTAAAAACACTACCTGCCACTAGTGTCAAATGCTTTCCTTTGTATAGAATATACAATAGGTTTGTGTAACTTGTGGATTATGCAAAGGTGCTTTCTCTTTGTTTATCTGTTATCTGTTTACCTGTTCTGAAAGGCTGGGAGTCACATTGTCTCAGCCACCCACTACCTGATTCCCTTTACAATGGGTTATGTAAATCACTGTATGTGGTCACTATGAGGTCAAGACTGCATCTGCATACAACCAGTGGACCCAAGTGAAGACTGCAGGCTTCTTTCAGGTCCTCTCAATGGTCTTGGAACCAACCAATCAGAACCTGGGCATGGCTAGCCGCTGTGCAGAATTCACTCCAGGGGTCTGGGGCGGGCATGGGAGAGAACAATGGGACTGTACCATATAAAAGGACCGTGTATGTTTTGCTTTTCATTAAACACTCTGATTTACCTTCAAACCTGTACTGAGTTACGACTAGTATTTGGGGAGGGCATAATCACTGAAGAAGTCAGCTTTACTGAATCCTTCGCTTCCAGACCATCCAGGGACCGCTGACAATTTCTCTTCCACCTTGTTAGCTCGCTACCCGGCTAAGCTCTCCAGCAAGACTCGGCGCCGCAGACGGAGCTACCCCTGCAGGGTAGCTGATCTGTTACAATAATATTCTGCAGTAAAGAGTCTCTTTATTCATAGATTTTTTTAGGATCTTTTAGGCATTTTTCGCGAATTTTTTTCCTTTTTTTTTTTTAAATTGTTTTTTATTTTTAATGTAACAGCCCTTTCTATTATCATTCATTGGATCTTATATGTAAATTCCAGACATTTTCGTTCAGTAGTTTCTTTGCAAACAGCGTTTCACTTTTCAAACATTGAAGCGAACTGCCTTTCTTTCTTCACTCCACTCGTCTGCGGTGTCCTGGCTTTTTCCGGTGGCTGCTCTGCGCTGTGATCGGTGGCTGCTCGTGTTCCTCCGGCGGGGTTAATCCAGCTGTTTTGCGGGTTTTAGTGAGTGTTTGGCGGATTTTGCGTGAGTGTTCGGCGGGTTTGCGGCAGGTTTTCCCTGCAGTTCGGGTGGTGCTTGCTGAATACACCGCAGGGTCGGCGAAATAGGATCGCCAAATCGCCCCGAATTGAAGAGAACGAAAAGTCACAGTACGTTGACTTTTCGATTCTCTTCGAATAACCCTTTAAGAGTTGCAGCTCTGTCAGGCAATATTTCAGCACAGGCCATGATTCTATGATGGCCTGAAGACTGAATGAGTATCATTGGACTTGAATTGGTAGGTCTGAAACATCTGGGGTGCCATGGTTGACCCTCTCTGGTAATGATGAGTAAGATGTGCCATTTGTGATATGTCCAGGACATGGACTTCATGGAGGCTAGTCAATAAATGCTATCCGACGACAACTTTCAGCCCGACATGGAAAGTCGCAAACACTCATTGGCCGAGCCGGAAAAGAGTACATTGTGGGGATTGAAGGGAGTTTACAAAAAACTTTATCAACAATGCTTACCTTTTGCAATTTGTCCAGTGACGCGTAGTATTTTGACCACCAATCGATAACGTTTTCGGCTGATTCATCTGCAATCGTCCTCTTTTTCCTCTTGGTGGATCTCCTCGTGGACCTTCTCACCAGAGCCTATTTTTGAAGCAGAGAACGACAACATTATATTTGACAAACTAAAATCAGGGATCACAAACTTCACCCCCCCCCAGATGTTTCTGAACCACAACGCCCATGCTTCCCATGCCATTTAGTGCATTCAGAGAATTCTGGGAGTTGTAGCCCATCAACATCTGGGGGGGGGGGCAAAGTTCAAGATGCCAAAACGAAATATTGAAACACATTAATATTAGAATGAATCTGTATTACTACAAGTGAACGTGTGTCAGAGACAGAAACCACCATAAACCCATCACCTCCACGGGGTATATGCTTATTCTATGTTTATTGTAACAAGAGCTCGACTTAATTCAGCCCGATAGTCAAATCTGCAGCTTTTTTTGACCGCTTTCCACCCATCTTTCGATTATATGAGTCAAATTCAGAATGCGAGACCTCCATACAGTAAGATCTGCACAGTTACATTAAAATCCGCAATTCCCTGACTTTTAGATCGGCGCTCTTACATTTAAACGTACAATGTGCATTTGAGCACAGGTATTTACAGCCATTTTTCAATTTATAATGGCCCCATATGTTTTTTACTGAACAAGTTTTCAGCCAAAGTTATAAAATTGAATTAGCCGATATTTAAAAAAAAATAATTATCAGGCGAATCTTGAACATACAGGGTTATTCAAAGAGATCCGAGTGGCTGGAGAAAGGTAACCGAATGCTGAAAATCAGTGTACGGTTACCTTTCTTGGCCATTCGGCTATTCAGAGAGCAGGCAATACGCCAAATCCTGGCGAATTGCCTGCACATACGGTGCCTGTTCGAGGGCAGTGAAATCCCCATAAAAAGCACTGCTTCGGTTATTCAGAGAGCACAAACCAGCAGTGAAAGGTTCCCGAAATGCACTGCCATTCGGTGGTTTAATTCGGCAGGTTTATTCAGGCGAATCCCTTAGGCTTCAATGTTAAAAATATTCCCGTTTTAATTCAATATCTAATAAACCGTTTATTATTTTAATCAGCAGTAAAAAGTCTCTTTATTTATAGATTTTTTAGGAAATTTTAAGCATTTTTCTTCTTTTTTTTAAAAAGTCCGATTTTTATTTTTTTTTAAGTTTACTTCTTTTTTTTGTAACAGCCCTCTTTATTATCATTCCCTGGACCTCCTGTGTAAATTTCAGACATTTTCGCTCAGTAGTTTCTTTGCAAACAGTGTTTCACTTTTCACACATTAAAGCAAACTGTTTTGCTAATTTATTCACTGCATTCGTCTGCGGTGTCGGCTTTATCCGGAGGCTTTGCTGTGTGTGATCGGCTCCTGCTCGAGTTTTTCCGGCGTCTTCGGCGGGTTAATCCAGATGTTTTTGCGGGTTTCGGCGTGCATTCGCCGGGTTTTTGCGGTGACTTTTCGTCGGGTTTGCGGCAGCTTTTCCCTGCATTACGGCGGCCCTGTGTTGCTTGCTGAATACACCGCAGGGTCGCCAAAATGGGATCGCCAAATCGCACCGAATTGAAGAGAACGAAAAGTCACCGAACGTGCAGTGACTTTTCGATTCTCTTTGAATAACCCTGATAGTTTTCCACAATATCTGTCGATGGAATTAAATGGAGTCCGGCATTTGGAACAATCTGTAGAAACATTCAAATTTTCATACACTGTTCGACCTCGGTCTTAAACTTTGCTTTACATTTAGACCCATAATTAAAATCCTATGAATTACAGGGTTATTCAAAGAGCACCGAATCGGCTCCGAAATTGCACCGAACAGTGAATTTCCCATACGGTGCAATTTTGGGGCCATTCGGCTATTTAAAAAGCAGGCCATTTACCAAATATTGGCGAATTGCGAGTGAAATACGGTGATCTTCAGCTTCAGTGAACTTTCCATAGAGAAGTAATGGTTAATCTATTCACAGACACCGAACAGCAGAGAAATGTCAGCAAAATGCCCTGATATTTGGTGGTTTCATTAGACGGGTTTAATCAGGAGAATCCCTTAAAATTTTAAAGTTAAAAAATTCCCCCCGTTTTTCTTAAATATTTATATTAGTATTCTTTATTTATAAAGCGCCAGCATATTCCGCAGCGCTGTACAATAAGCACAGTATAGACAGGGTTACAATACATTGAACAACATTTGACAAACCGTATAGGAGGAGATGAGGGCCCTATTCCCGTAGGAACTCACAATCTTCAACCGTTTATTGTATTCTTTTGCAGCAAAAAAGGTCTCTTTAATTATTTTTTAGGCATTTTTTCTAATGGCATTTTTTTCCAAGCATTTTCATGCAGTACTTTGTTTGAAATTGGCTTTTAAAAGATGGATTGTCGGCTTTTTCCAGCGGCTGGCTGGTCGGCGGGTCGCCGTATTTTTTCCGGATCGTTCGAATAGTTCGGCAGGCTTTTCCTTGCACTTTGGGGACACTGCGGTGAATTCAGCATTCACCGCAGGGTTGGCGAATTGAACTCGCTGAAGTGCGGGGAACAGGAGAGCACCGAAATGTCGATGACATGTTGGTGACATTTCGGTGCTCTCTGAATAACCCTGTTAGTGTAGCGAAGACTTTAGATGCTTCTATCATCTCTAGAAGACATACAGGGTTATTCAAAGACAATCGAAAAATCACTGCACATTCGGTGACTTTTCGTTCTCTTCAATTTGGTGCAATTCAGCGATCCCATTTCGGCGACCCTGCCGTGTATTCAGCAAGCACCACAGGGCCGTCGTAGTGCAGGAAAAAGCCACCGCAAACCCGATGAACACTCACCACAAAATCCGGCGAACACACACCGAAACCCACAAAAACATCTGGATTAACCCTGCCGAACATGCTGGAGAAACCCGAGCAGCTGCCGATCAGAGCGCAGAGCAGCCGCCGGAAAAACCCGACACCGCAGACGAATGGAGTGAAAGAAAAAAAAAACAGTACCTTGAATGTTTGAAAAGTGAAACGCTGTTTGCAAAGAAACTACAGAACGAAAATGTCTGAAATTTACATATAAGATCCAATGAATGATAATAAAAAGGGCCGTTACAGAAAAAAGAGAAAACGATTTTTTTAAAAACAGAAAAATAAAATGTTTGCAAAAAAAACCCGAAAAATGCCTAAAAGATCCTAAAAAATCTATAAAGAGACTTTTTACTGCAGAATAGAATATTAAATGGTTTAGTAGATATTGAATTAAAACGGGAATATTTTTAACATTGAAGCCTATGGGATTCGCCTGAATAAACCTGCCGAATGAAACCACCGAATGGCAGGGCATTAGGGGAACCTTTCACTGCTGGTTTGTGTTCTCTGAATAGACGAAGCATTGCTTCTCTATGGGGATTTCACTGCCCTCGAACAGGGACCGAACAGGCACCGTATGTGCAGGCAATTCGCCAGGATTTGGCGAATTGCCTGCTCTCTGGATAGCCGAATGGCCAGGAAAGGTAACCGTACGCTGATTTTCACTGTTCGGTTACCTTTCGGCCACAATTCAGATCTCTTTGAATAACCCTGATAGGGACTAAAGAAGCCCAGGAATCCATTCATAGGACAGAGTAAAGAGTAATATATATTTAATGGCTGAACCGTAAGAGTTTATCTGTATATATAAATTTAACTTGGTCTCATCATAAATGTCTGTTTTCAAACACAGTAAAAATACTTTCGGTTCCTTTCACACGAGGCCATGGAGGAGGATAACAACATGCTGTGATGTTCACCTGTTGCTTATCGTCTTTCTTCAGAGGGGATTTGAATGTCGCTTTTGACTTCTTGGCATTTAACAAGGAGGCGTTGTCTGCAGCTGTCTCCTGATCAGGACTCGGGGACGGGCTGGTTCCAGGTTCAGGAGATGGGCTGGTAGTAGGTTCCTGGGCTGGAGCAGCCGCAGATGGGTCTCCCTGGATCGCAGGCGACTCAACGTCAACATAAATGTGTTCACTGGTTTCCATCTGCTCAGGGGCATCATACTGAGGAGCATCTGTAGAAAGATGGAAGTCTATGGTAATGCTGACGCTCATCACTTTATTATTCCATTCATACCTTGCGCCCTATTCCGCAGTGTGTGCTAACTGTAGCGTTCAGATGTGTAATCGTTAACGTAACGCTAGGATAAGAGACTTTAGAGAAACCTTTAGTTTATCGGTGATTGCACGAGCTTGCGCGAGTTTACTGTACTTTGCTCATCCTATACTTAACATGGGGAGCGCTATTATTAATTAGCGTTCGGATAAGTAAGGTATTACAAATTGAAAGCACTATTTACCGAAGTGACACACAAACCAAAATTTTAGCGACTCCTAAAAACTGATGCTAAATTATTCCAACATTTAGCACCCCCTAAAAAAACCCCAATAAATCCGATACTCACCTCTCACCTTGCGGTGAGAACTGTGGCCCGATCCGTCGCTTCTTTGCCCCGGGAGCAGAGTGAGACTTGGACAAGTAGATACCAGTCTCCCTCCGCGGTCACACCACGGCACATCCTTATCTCGAGCAAGATCGTGCAAAGCTCGGGGCACGGCAGTGCAACACTCCATGGAGTCCTATGGACTCCAGGAGGTGATACTCGTGACGCGGCAGAAGCACTACCGCAAATATCACTATGGGTAGCGCTGCATTCCGGGGCAAAGTGCCTAGGTCGCGCCTGCCCTGGAATATCGCGGTAACATGGGGACAGTACGGGGAAACCTGCAGGTTTTCCCCGTTATTGTCTCTATTTTAGCATTAGGAAAGGAATAGGCCCCTTGAATAAATTGAATAAACTTCAGGTTGATCAATTAAAAATGTATTCAGTGATGCATTTCCAATACTAAGTTTTGGAATTTACTATGTCGGTGGCGTATCTAGAACAGGTTTCAATTAGCAACAACTTTCTGAATATGCAGAAGCCATAATCCAAGCAAGGAGCAAAAATGAAGTGCGGTGTTATCTGGGAAGATGGGTATGACCGTGGTAAGAGAATAAAAAACAGAACTGCTCTTCATAAACATAAAGGGCTCTATTACATTCTCTGCGCAAATTCGTACGCGCAGCGCAATTTTTTTTGCGCGCAGCGTTAAGCGTTAACGCATGTAAATTAACGCTGGTATTACGATCCGAGCGCATTTCTTCATCCGTCCGAAAATATTGCGCGTAAGAAAGACACGCAAAAACGAGCACAAATTAACGTTGCGCGCAGAAATCAGTGGGCAGACTGATTTTTCACGCGATTCAGCCAATCAGTATTAAGAACGACAATTGTCTCTCGTTCAGTTTTTGCGCCTGCCAAAATCAATCTGAGTATATATGCTGTAGCAATAATAAAAACATGCACAACCTCTCCATTTTATTGTTTGGGTATGTGTAGAATGTGTAACTATACTGTGCTGTATTATTTTTTCGTGCTGGTGTATTTGGTTTCGGCCAGAACGTTCAGATTTGCCGTTACCACCAGCTTTTAAAAGACGTTAAAATTATGCGCGCAAACGTCGTTCGGAAAAAGTTGCGCATCGATTGTAATACCAGCCGCGTACCAGCGTAAAAACGAATTTGCGCTCACAATGTTAAGTATGGCATGCACGTATGAACTTTCGCTCGCGCAGGATAACTCGCGTTAGACGTTAACGCGCATCGTTTGCGCTAACGTCATAATTTGTCGGTCAGCGCAAAGGGTTTTTCCCCTCGCGTTAATGCGTTTTTTGCGCATGTGCATATTTTTGCGCGAAGAATGTAATAGAGCCCAAAATATATTAACATTGTTAGATATATATATTGCAAACAAAGTGGTAGGCGCCCCTGCCTGTACCGCCACCAACTATCCAAAGCCAGGCAGCAATTAGTGGTTTCCCCCAAACCAGTGTACAAAGGTTAACAAATATGTATCTGGCGGCGCGATGGCAGTCGCTTGTGGATCGTATGATGGTTCTCTTTTGTAATACTTTTGTTACATGTGGACAGTATTACAAAAGAGAACCATCATACGATCCACAAGCGACTGCCATCGCGCCGCCAGATACGTATTTGTTAATATATATATATATATATATATATATATATATATGTTATTTAAATTTTTGCTTGGATCGAAAAATGTCCTGAATGTCAGCTTTGTCCATTTTTTTTATTTTTCTTGAAGGTTGCCCTGGTATTATTATTCTTCTGTTATTAGTTATCCAATTATTACAGCATTTTGAAAAGGTTTTCCAGGTAAGTGGACTTACCGCTGACGGCAGGGACGCCCTCTCCTCCTGGCTCTAAAATCGCCGGATTGTCAGAAACGGAAGGCTTGTACAAAAACTGCTTGAGGCAGTTGATCATATGTGTCCCCACCAACGTGCTGCGCCCAAACGCTCTCCAGTCCACAACGCAGATGCTCAGAGGAGGGTGCAATACTTCATTCTCAGGGAGTTCCTGACATGCAAAGACACCGATTAAAAAATGTACATAACCTCGGATACACAAAACCAGAGATTACCATTCCAGGACTTTTGTCCTTGTAAAAATGTAGCGTTGTACGTGCTAGAGACAGTTGTGTGGGCAAAATGCCGTTTACTCATTTTGTAGAAAACTTTGAATTTTCATTCCCCTCCCCTCGTCTTAGTAGGATTCGATAAAACACTCCCACAGGAAATACCCAGCTGTCGTTCCGCCATTTCCACAGGAAGTGTGAACAAGTGATCGGTTCAATATGAACGTCACAAATTACTGTGAGGAAATCTTAAACATCGGCCTGATAATCGGCCGACCGAAACCCTATTTCCTAGTGAATACTAACAGTAGCATTTGGAAATGTAAGGGTTAACACTAGGATAAGCGACTTTAACGCATGCCCCCCCATATTACATTCCTGATACTAAACCCGTCAAAACTTTGTTAGCGTGCCGGTGCATGCGCCAGCTTGCGCGCGTTTACTGTACTTTGCGCACCCTATACTTAACATGGAGCGTGCAAACAGTAATTAGCGTTAGGATAAGTAAGGTGTTACAAAGTGCTAGCGCTAATTACCGCACCGAAGGGTTAAACAAAAGTTTAGCGACACCTAAAAGCTGGTTTTAACTGATTCCGCTTTAGTGAAATCATTTAGCACCCCCTAAATACCCCCAATAAATCCGATATGCACCTCTCATCCCACGGCGAGAACGGTGGCCCGATCCACCGCTTCTTGTTGCTGGGAGCAGAGTGAGACTGGGGATAAATAGTTCCCAGGCTCCCTCTGTGATCACTCCGTGCCGCTGCACGATCTCGAGGCCCAGCTACGCAACCCTCCATGGAGTCCTGCCGCTAGTATCACCAAGGGTAGCAATGCTTTACGGGGCAAGGTTTTACTTTAGCCTGCCTGGAATCTAATGCTAAAATGGGGATGCAAGCGCAGGTTATCCCCATTTTAGCGTTTTGCGTTATTGCCCATAAACTTTAAGTCCACCAACGTCAAGGCAAACCTCTTAAGTTGTGTCCTAACCTGATGCCAATAGACGCCTCTGCGTTGATCACTAGATTTAGCCAACTAAAACTAAAACAATTCATACGACTAAAATATGACTAAAACTAAATGGCATTTTAACCAGAAGTCTATGACTAAAACTGAATTAAAATTTGCTGTCAAAATTACTATTGTATATAAGAGTCTTCCATAATAATAGAGAAGACAGTGGCTCAACACTAGATTGGGGTTAAAAGCTCGACAAGTGCTGGCTGGAGGCTATTCAAGAAAACGTATTCACCATAGTGTCTTAAGCAGGACTCAAAATTTCCACTCGCCTACTCGCATTTGGCGAGTAGAAATTAAGTGAGGGCGAGTGGAAATGCACACGCAGGCAGCACAATAAATTATTTTGTGCTGTGTATTTTGGCATTGCCATTGTGTATCCCCCTTCCCCAGGCTGCACGGTGGCAGCAAACCGCTGCTTAACCTGACCCAGCTTGTTTCTGTCACTGGCAGGGGGTGGAGAGGAGCTTCCCTGCCTCCTCACTCTGCTCGCACTGGGGTCTGATGACTGGGTATACATGTATCTGGGGTCTGATGTCTGGGTATTAATGTTATTTTTGTAACTTTATTCTAAATAAAACCTTTAACCGTGTAATTTCATAAGATAATTTGAGGGGGTGTGTTTAGGGGCAGAGTTAAGGGCTGGGTAGGGGTTAGATAGCAACTGGTGGCGAGTAACTCTTATGGCCTGGTTAGAAGCTTGGAACTTGAAATTTTGAACCCCGGTCTTAAGAATGTCAGGTGACATTTTTGATATGGTGATTCTAATTTTGATATGTCGTATCATTTCACGAAAGAGAACAAGTCTTCACTTACCACCTCGAACCAATCGCCGATGATGCTGAAGTTAGGATTGCTCTTGTAGCTCTGGATAACGCAGGACTTGACTCCTTTTCCCGCGCACTCAATCATGACCTGGGGCCGATCGACAGTGAGAAGCTGCACCCGCTTCAGTTCTCGAAGCCCCCAGAATAGAACCTAAACGGACATCACAAAGCCGATGGATTATTGCAAGGGAAAATTAAATAATTCTCTCCTCTTGAATATAATCACATTAACAACTTATACAAGATTCCCCGCTGGGGAGTTTTTTGTTATATTTGCTCATCTTCCTTTTACTCCTGTACTGGTTTGTCAAATGTTGTTCTCAATGTTTTGTAACCCTGTCTACACTGTGCCCAGTGTTCCGCTGCGGAATATGCTGGCGCTATATAAATAAAGAATAATAATAATATGCTACAATACATCTATGTTATTACTGTTATAGTTACAGTTTGATATGAAGAAAAAAAAATGAAAATATAACCCAGGGTGCATCAAAAAAAATAATAATTAACTTTGTGTCTTCCTCTTAAACCCGAAATCAAAAACTAAAAAACCAAAACAAATGAAGAGGTTCCACAAAAACCTAAATATGAATACGGTGAATCATCTATAATAATCTCAAGGTACACGATCATGTGACATGAGCTAAAACACGGATGCTAAGGGGAAAAATTAGCATTCGCCAACCTCCCCTTAGTATCCCCGTCTAGCCACTAGCCAGTGCATTACGGGGCAGACGCTGAGTCCAGCAGCCCACCCCATAGCGGCCGCTAGGCTCACGGATGCTCGGGGCAGCGATAAAGCTGCCGGGTCACATAACCAGCAGGATCTCGCCTCTCACGAGATCCTGCTGGTCGGTGGAATGATTGCGGAGGAAAACTGGGGACGTTTTTCCCCCAGTCTCACTCTGCTCCCGGCGGGCAGAAGCAGCAGATTGGGCCGCCGATCTCACTGCAGAATGAGAGGTGAGCATTTGATTTTTTGGGGACTGCTAATTGATTTTGCAGCAGCGAAGTCAGTTAGTAGCAGCTCTTTGTAATTAGTGTTAGGACTTTGAGATCCATTCCTAACGCTAGTTACTCTCTGCTTACTCTTTGCGTTCCCCATGTTAAGCATAGGGAGCGCACAGTACAGTAAGCTCGCGCAAGAAGCGCTAATACCCAATTGCTAACGAGTTTTTAAACCCGCTAGCGCTCCGCCTGAATCACCTGCAAATCGCTCTCACCTCATTTAAACTAGCGCTAACGCTCCTTTATGTGTGCGCTAGCTTTAAGGATGTGATAGAGCCCACACTGTATATCATGGTGTATCAATGCTGCAGGTTACAGTTACACTTTGTTGACCTGAAATCTCGCAAATTCAGTTTCCAGTCCTTACAATCCAATGATCATTGAACAAACCCCAGGATCAACGTACTCGCTGCTCATTGCACCTTGTGGCGGATGGTAAGAGTCCAGTGGAATAAGCTTGGTTGGAAGATAAGCCATATTGTGGAAATTTAGCCCGATTTATTTCCGTTTTAGCCTATATATTTTAATTCATTATCCGTTGAACAAGCACCCAGTGAAAAGATTACATTTTACACATTTGTAGATGACAAACTGTAACACTGACGCGTTCAATACAAAGCAAGGAATCAATACTAATTACTCCGGCTACGCCAACGCGAGAAAATTCCTGACGTTCCTTTCTGCCGGGGACAGTAAATCATTGGCGTCGATTTCCAAAGCCTCGCTGCAAATAGAGGTTTTCTATTGGAAACCAATTAAAAGACTTTTCCTCGTGCAATATGCTCAGACGAGATAAATCTAACGTCCCCGAATCCGGGAGGCTGCGGCGCCGCCTTAATATAGCACCGATATGTAATGAGCGATTGCGACGGCAGGACTCCCTGCGCTAATGGGAAAGGTTAATAAAGGGGTCTATTAATCTCGCAGGGCCTGGAGGTGAAAGGTCATAGCAGATGTGCGTGACATTTTCACTTAATTAGCAATTAACCCTGGGTGATGAGCAGCATCGATTGCTGCCTGTGTGACTTATCCTTACCTCCACTTTATATTTACTCAGGACCGGACGGATGTCTGACGGGACTTGGTAGACCTGACTGGGGTCAGGGTCCTCTATAGGAGGCAGGCTCTGTATTCCAGTCTCCGGTACCTGGAAGGATAAGTAGACAGGGAGTCATACGGTGAACTAGAACATCCTCAGACCCCCTGGTGTGTGGACATACCATCATACATACATCCCCCAGCATTCAACTGTACACGTTATAGAATGAAAATAGCTCTCCAACAGCAGCTGGAGTGCTGCCATTTCTCAATCCATCACGATACCCAGTGTTACCTGAAATAACTCGAACGCAGCAAGAAGGTCGCCCCCAGACTGATTCCCGCAGTATATAGGGAAGTAGGCGAGCTTGGCTGGAGAGTAGGACGTGCTGGAAAGAATCACTGTCGGAGATGCAACCGTAGACCCGATGTACTCAGGTTTGCCCTACGAGGAAATAGAACCAGACATTTGTTTATTAACTTTAAAAGATAAACCATTTCAAACGCCTAATTACAGAAAAAAAAGAGACGATCACACATTCCTGAGACTAGTCCGAACCACAAGGATGGGAAGAACCATTGTAGAGGAGGTTCACTAATAAGGAGAAGAGGGCGGCAACGCTATGGATTTGTGTTCAGAAAAAATAATACATATATCCACTGCCTGACCAAAAAAAGTAACACACTGTAATATTTGGTTGTGCCGCTGTGATTGCGGCACACATTCGCCGCGGCATCGTTTGGATAAGCTCATGCAATGCCACAGCATTTATTCGCGTCCAAAGTGGCATTAATTTGTGGCCAAGATCTTGTATTGATGATGGGAGAGTCGCGGCGCTGCGTCAAGTCTTCTCCAGCACATTATCCCAAAGATTCTCAATGGGGTTAAGGTCTGGACTGTGCGGTGGCCAATCCATGTGTGAAAATGATGTCTCATGCTCCCTCAACCACTCTTGCACAATTTGAGCCCAATGAATCCTGGCATTGCCATCTTGGAATATGCCCGCTGTGCCATCAGGGGAGAAAAAAAACATTGATGGAAAAACATGCTCAATCAGCATATTCAGGGAGTCACATGACCTCATTTTTTTTCAGCTGAAACATTTTAATCGCTGCAGTAATTATCCAATGGAAGGCAAGCACCTATTGGCTTAGTTACATTCAGGTTTTGACTTTTTATTTGGTCAGGCAGTGTTTATATATTTATATATGATACAATAGGAGATCGACCCTATTGTTACATAGGAACCTCGCCTCTCCTTTGAGTCGATACATCTTTTTTTTTGTGAACTCTATCTGGGCCATGCGACCGCTGGTATCTTGCCCCCCCCCCACTGGTGGCCTCTTTTCCGATATCGGAGACGCAGAAATAAGACACATACACAATGTTACTTCAAAAATGCCTGCCCTTGTTATTGAAACAAGAATAGAAAGGGAGGTGGGCGTTATGTCACAAGACGTTTCGCAGGAATGTATGTGTGTAAGTTTCTTGGCCTTGTCTGTAGTAGTTCTTGTGACATGTTTTATCTGTACGTGATGTGCAGCAAGATCCGTCTGTGTGTGGTGGCTCTTGATGCACTGACTCCAGCCTCAGTCCACTCCTTGTGAAAGTCCCCAACACTTTTGAATGGCCTTTTCCTGACAATCCTCTCCAGGCTGCGGTCATCCCTGCTGCTTGTGCACCTTTTTCTTCCACACTTTTCCCTTCCACATAACTTTCTATTAATGTGCTTTGATACAGCACTTTGGGAACATCCAACTTCTTTTGCAATTACCTTTTAAGGCTTTCCCTCCTTATGGAGGGGGTCAATGATGGTTTTCTGCACAACTGTCAGGTCAGCAGTCTTTCCCATGATTGTGATTCCTACTGAACCAGACTGAGAGACCATTTAAAGGCTCAGGAACCCTTTACTGGTGTTATGGCTTAATTAGCTGATTAGAGTGGGACACTTTGAGCCTAGAATATATTGCACCTTTTCACAATATTCTAATTTTCTGAGATTGTGGATTTGGGATTTTCATGAGCTGTAACCAGAATCATCCCAATTATGACAAATCACGGCTTGAACTATCTCATATATTAGTTTAACCTTTTAAGTTGCATTACTGAAATAAACAAACTTGTGCACGATGTTCTAATTTTTCGAGTTTCACCTGTACATGGTCTCATTCTCTATTAGATATGGATACCTTCTGGAGATCACAGAATAATATTCCTTGGAATACACAACACGTGCCACTGGATGAGAAATCAGTGGTTCTAGAGGATTTTGAATGACCAAGGGCTCAATTTATCGTCCGTCCATTCTATTGGCTGCTTTTTGGACAATATTTTTTATTATTATTATTATTATTATTATTATTTTATAAAGCGCCAGCATATTCCGCAGCGCTGTACAATAAGCACAGTACAGACAGGGTTACAATACATTGAACAACATTTGACAAACAGTACAGGAGGAGATGAGGGCCCTATTCCCGTAGGAACTCACAATCTGGGAGGGTTGGGGTTGGAAACAGGAGGAGAGGACTGTAAGGTGAGAGTGATTGATGGTTGCGTCAGTGAGTTGGGTGGTAGGCTTCCCTAAATAGGAACGTTTTCAGGGAGCGTTTGAAGGAAGAGAAGTTAGGGGAAAGTCTGACAGTACGAGGAGAGCGTTCCAGAGAGTGGGGGCTGCGCGTGAGAAATCCTGCAGTCTATCATGGGAAGAGGTGATGCGGGAGAAGCTAGTCTCAGGTCACTGTTTGACCTTAGGGAGCGGGCTGGGGTGTATTTGGTGATTAGTGAGGACAGGTAGTGGGGCGCTGAGTTAGTGAGGGTTTTGTAGGTAAGGATAAGGATTTTGAACTTAATTCTGCAGTGGATGGGGAGCCAGTGAAGGGACTCGCAGAGGGGAGCGGCAGAGACAGAGCGGCGGGTGAGGTGAATTAGCCTGGCGGAGGCGTTCAGGATGGATTGTAGGGGGGAGAGGCGGGACAGAGGGAGGCCAGATAAGAGATTATTGCAATTTTTGTGAAATATCATCTGATTCGCTGGCCAGAATAACGACTAAAAAAAAAAAGCTTATATACACACAGAATCATACAGATTACTTCCTTTAAACATGGCTATTAAAAATATCTGATGTTTATAAAATATTTCAGTCTTGTTCCCTCTGTTTCGCTGCCTGAAAATCCGTTCAACAGCACCTTTCAGCATTTCCAATCCTTTCGGGAACCGGCATACCGATAAATTCGAATAAGCCGGTATTTCCATTGAAAAGTACAGCAGGTAGAACCGACATTCAAGTTGAATTTTTATCGATTTATTGAAATGCGGATAAGCCTGAATTTGAATTTCCTGAATCTAACGAAAATCGTCTGAAAAAGGTCCTGATTTCGGCCATCGGGCCGAATTAAATCGAACCCCAAATTCAGAGAGGACGCATTACAAGACAGCAGAAGGATTGTCTTCTACTATGCTGGCAAGAACATTGATGTAGAACAATGTATTAACCAGTTCCTTACCAGAGCATCTTCATCATAAAGCTCTATTACGATATTCGGCGGGTCCTCTGCGATCTCCTTTAGCTCCCCATAAAGTGTAATGTTATTATAAAGCAGCATCTGGTTCCAGGTGGGAGACAGGGTTTGGTTGATAATCTAAATAAAATCAAGATAGAAGACACTGACACTAATGAATAAAATGAACTATAGTGACGAGAAATCACAATAAGGAACCATTGATCCACACCCGCTCTTGGTTTATGATTGAAACATAATAAACACATATATTAAAAGGGAAGACGATAGAAGGACTGAAAGGACTGCTTTGTATGAGCGTTTTAAGTTTTAAATGACATTTTAAAATCCGAAAAATACAGTCTGGTGGGAGATATATTTTAGTTAATTTACTAGAATTACATACACAGGGTTATTCAAAGAGATCCGAATTGCTGGCGAAAGGTAACCGAACAGTGAAATTCAGCGTATGGTTACCTTTCCTGGCCATTCGGCTATTCAGAGAGCAGGCAGTTCGCCAAATGTTGGCGAATTGCCTGCACATACGGTGCCTGTTCGAGGGCAGTGAATCCCCATAGAGAAGCAATGCTTTGTCTATTCAGAGAACACAAACCAGCAGTGAAAGGTTCCCCTAATGTCCTGCCATTCGGTGGTTTAATTCAACAGGTTTATTCAGGCGAATCCCATAGGCTTCAATGTCAAAAATATTCCCGTTTTAATCCAATATCTAATAAACCGTTTATTATTTTATTCTGCAGTAGAAATTCTCTTTATTTATAGATTTTTTAGGATCTTTTAGGCATTTTTGGGGAATTTTTTGCAAATATTTTTTTTCTTAATCGTTTTTTCTTTTTTCTGTAACAGCCCTTTTTATTATCATCCATTGGATCTTATATGTAAATTTCAGACATTTTCGCTCAGTAGTTTCTTTGCAAACAGCGTTTCACTTTTCAAACATTCAAGCGTACAGTTTTTTGTTTCCCACTCCATTCGTCTGCGGTGTTGGGATTTTCCGGCGGCTGCTCTGCGCTGTGATCAGCTCCTGCTCAGGGTTTCTCTGGCATGTTCGGCGGGGTTAATCCAGATGTTTTTGCGGGTTTCGGTGTGCCTTCGTTGGGTTTTGCGGTGAGTTTTCGGCGGGTTTGCAGCGGCTTTTCCCTACACTATGACGGCCCTGTGGTGCTTGCTGAATACACTGCAGGGTCGCCAAAATGAGATCGCCAAATCGCACCGAATTGAAGAGAATGAAAAGTCGCCGAACGTGCAGTGACTTTTCGATTCTCTTTGAATAACCCTGTTGGTGAACAGACTTAAAAATTTCAGTGAAATTTCAGCTCTTTCTCGCACAGAGCACTTCGGCGATTCCATTTTGCCGACCCTGCAGTGAATTCACTATTCACCGCAGGGTCCCGAAGTACGCCGAACATGGAGCCGCGGAGGACTGCTGAACAGACTGCCGAACAGATTGGCAAATGCTGCCGAAGACCGCTGGACAGACTGACAAATGCCGAAGACCGCCGGACAGACTGCCAAACGCCACCGAAGACCGCCAAACTGCAGGAAAGCCCCCCCCCAGAACTCTGCTATTCTTCTAATAGATGTTTAACCAATAAAAAAGCATGAAAATGTGTCTAATTAATAAAAAAGGTCCTATAAAAAAAAACTAAAAAAAAGGTCTGTTACAGAATAAAAATAAAAAAACGCCTTTTAAAAAAAATTGGGAATCGAACATTTTGACTAAAAATTACAAAAAAATACTTCAAAATGTTCCAGAAAAAAAAAAAACGGTTTGCTGAAAATGGAAAGAATAAACAGTTAAATAAAAACAATAATATTGTTTTACATTGAAATTTATGGGATTCGCCTGTTTAAATCTGTCGAACTGAATGACCAAAAATCAGGGCATTTCACTGACACTTCGGTGCAGTTCGGCGTTCTCTGAATAGATTAACCATTACTTCTGTGTGGGACAATTTTGCTGCCGCACAAGAGCGCCGAATTCCAGCAAACTGCACTGTATTTTGCCGTCAATTTGCTAGTACGGGTATTTGGTGAATTTACAGCTTTCTGAATAGACGAACTGCCCCGAATTTGCACCAAACTGTATAATTCACTGTTTGGTGCAATTCGATGGCAAGTTTGTCGCTTATTGAATAACCCTTCAAATCGTCAGTGTATCCAAGAGAACAAAGGCAGGGGGACCAGGCATTCCTAATGGTTTAAGCAGGGGTCAAGTCCAGAAAAAAAAATCGTGGGAACTCACCAAGATGTCTTGCCCCCCAATTAGTGATTACAATGTCGCACTGCACACAAAAACACTCACATCTCATATATTTATGTATATACTGTATATATGGGTTTTATCAAAAATATATGATAATTCCTATATTTACAGGGTTAATCAAAGAGATCTGAATTGTGGCCGAAAGGTAACCAAACCGTGAAATTCAGCGTACGGTTACCTTTCCTGGCCATTCGGCTATTCAGAGAGCAGGCAGTTCGCCAAATGTTGGAGAATTGCCTGCACATACGGTGTCTGTTCGGTGCCTGTTCGAAGGCAGTGAATTCCCATAGAATGCTTCAGATATTCACAGAACACAAACCAGCAGTGAAAAGTTGCCGAAATGCCCTGCCATTCGGTGGTTTAATTCGGCAGGTTTATTCAGACTTCAAATGTTAAAAATATTCCCGTTTCAATTCAATATCTAATAAACCGTTTATTATTTTATTCTGCAGGAAAAAGTCTATTTATAGATTTTTTTTAGGATCTTTTAGGCATTTTTGGGGATTTTTTTGCATATTGGAAATATGTAAACTTCAGACATTTTCACTCAGTACTTTCTTTGCAAACAGCGTTTCACTTTTCAAACATTCAAGCGCACTGTTTTTTTTTTCACTCCAGTCGTCTGCGGTGTTGGCTTTTTCCGGCGGCTGCTCTGCGCTCTGATCGGCTCCTGCTCGGGTTTCTCCAGCATGTTGGCGGGGTAAATCCAGATGTTTTGCAGGTTTCGGTGAACCTTCATTTTGCGGTAGGTTTTCAGCAGGTTTGCGGTGACTTTTCCCTGCAATACGACGGCCCTGTGGTGCTTGCTGAATACACCGCAGGGCCGCCGAAATGGGATCGCGGAATCACACCGAACTGAAGAGAACGAAAAGTCACCGAACGTGCAGTGACTTTTCGATTCTCTTTGAATATGTATTAACAGGGAAACATATGATTGAACACCTGAATACAAGCTTTATAGTGTGTGGGATCAATGGGAACGGAGTTCCTTCTGCAAAAACAGTGGAGGAACTGCATTCCCATACATTCTCCATCAACTTGACCCCTGGTTGTAAGGCACTTTTATTAAGACACTAGTGCAATGTTTCAGGTGTGCTAGGAGTCAATATGTTACGCTAGTGTCTTAATAGAGACACACTTCTTTCTCCTGGATATCTGCAGATCCTGACATGCCGGACTATTGTTTACCATGTTGTAAAACACATACCTTGGTGGTTTGGCAGTGTGAGACAAACGTAACTTTTGCAAACGGATCGGAAAGCCCAGTGGTGTCGGCAGCGATTAATCCTCTCGCCTGATACATGTGCGCTCGTAACTGGAACACGTGCTTAGCTTTGTGGAAAAAAAATAGTAACAGGGAAAAGTGTTACACTGAAACGAAACATAACAGGTAAGATGGTAAAAACAACGTGAAAGTCATCCTATGCGTTTAACTATCCAAAGACGATATGAGCTGAAAGATCCTACATTAAAACGTGTTTCTTTTACAACCTAATTCACATAATGCAATGTATTTCTCCATCGTGGATCAGGAATTTAACCCCTTCACTAACAAGCAAATTTCCAAAAAAACATTGCCAGAAACCTGTGTTTGTTTTTTTTTTTATAAAATAATTTTTAATTAAGTAGACAGTAAGAAATATTTGGGCACATCCCCACTGTATTTCTAACTGTAAATAACCTATTTGGTCAGTAGATGGTGCCATCCACTGCCAAATGAGTTACAGTTTGATTTTTTGCTCTCCCTGCATCGACTGCTGAATGTCCAATGTCAGGACATTCAGTTTACCGATTTTTACACGGTTTTAGCTCTTCGGGCATTATGCCCACAGGGCTAAAACGTTGGAGGCACCTTCTGCAGCACAAAAAGCAAACAATATTCGTTTGCAGCAAACAAATTTCATTTGCTTTTGGGCTGCAGATCAACATATTGAGATATCTCGATATTGGGGCACCGGATGGTGTCTTTGAAGCCCGAGATATTTCGATCTTGGTAGCGAAGATATTTCGATCTTGGTAGCGATCTTGGTTAAGCTGCACGCCTGCACTGGATGTTTAACTATAAAGAAATGTTATGCGAATAACAAACAAAAGTTACTTTTGGGTGCAAAAATGATTCGTTAGTGCATTAAAAACAAATCAAAAGATGAAAGCGATCCAGCAATTAAACTTTCCGGATTCAAGCCAATTAGAATAAATTATTGGCATCAGATACGACACTGCCAGCTTTCAAAAGGGATGTTTAATTAAGCAATGCAAGACATCTGAAACCGCACGATTCCTAATAAGCCTGGGAATGTTACAGAGGTATTTATATACAGTACATTCTATATATCTGCCGCTTCATTCTATAGTTAAAATGCTGACGCTGGACTTGGTGTTTCATATATTTGTTTCCTTAATCCAGCAATGCATAATTCCTCCTATACAAGCTCTCTGCTTAATAAAGATCAACTGCAAAAAGGGGTTTATGTTATGAATGTACTTAATAAAAGAGAAGGGGAAAAAAAGGCAATGTGTCAGACGCTTAGACGAATATTACTTAAAGGGACACTCTACTCCTTCCCAACATTTTACTCTTTTAAAGTGGTCATGATGTAAGGAGTGCCCCCCCTCCACCCCACCCAGTGTCTCCAGCATCCGGGATTTAGAATTTCCCGGCTGCCGGTCACCAGATCGGTCACTAGTGACATTGGGACACAGAGAGCATGCCGACGTCACCCTCTGAGACCAATCGCTGCTGCGGCAAGTGTTCACAGTCAGTCGATGGATCGGATTTGCGCATGCGCTCACGTCTCCGATCCATTGCCCTGTGCAGACGCTACAAAATTTTAATAAGTAAACTTTGACAGTCCCGTTGCGCTGAGCAATTTGCGCTTACTACACTATGTAAGAAGCGCAAATCATGCAGGAAAGTTACAGGGACTTCGGGGTTTGGGTTCGGACTACTGTTCCTGAGCTGAACAGGATGAGATGCGCTGCGGCCTGACGAGAGACACATGCAGGGGTATTCAAAGAGATTCGAAAAGTCACTGCACGTTCGGTGACTTTTCGTTCTCTTCAATTCGGTTCCTTTTGCCGATCCCATTTTGTGACCCTGCGGTGTATTCAGCAAACATCACAGGGTCCCCGAATTGCAGGGAAAAGCTGCCGCAAACCCGACGAAAACTAACCGCAAAACCCAGCGAATGCACGCCGAAAACCCACAAAAACATCTGGATTAACCTGCCGAAAACCACAGAAAAACCCGAGCAGGAGCCGATCACCCGCAGCGAAGCCTCCAGAGAAAGAGTGAAGTGAATAAATTAGCAAAACAGTTTGCATGAATGTTTGAAAAGTGAAACGCTGTTTGCAAAGAAACTACTGAAAAAAATCCAGAAAAATCCAGAAAAATGCTTAAAATATCCTAAAAAATCTATAAATAAAGAGACTTTTTGCTGCAGAATTTTATAATGAACGGTTTATTAGATATTGGATTAAAACGGGAATATTTTTAACATTGAAGTCTATGGGATTCTCCTGAATTAACTTGCCAAATCAGTGGCGTAGCGTGGGGGGGGCTGGGGGGGCCGTGGCCCCGGGCGCAGTTTTGTTAGGGGCGCATTTGCGCCCCTAAAACTGGCCCGGGGGTTGAGGGGACGCAGATGCCGGGCAGCGCGGGAGCGCCTGCCCGGTCTTTAACAGTCCGTCCTGTTAGGTGATGCGGCTGCGCGGCGTGCGCAGCCGGTCACGTGGTCCGGCTAATCAGGTGGTACGGAGTCTCTGTACCACCTGATTGGCCGGACCACGTGACCGGCTGCGCGGCATCACCTAACAGGACGGACTGTTAAAGACCGGGCAGGCGCTCCCGCGCTGCCCGGCATCTGGGTCCCGGTCCCCTCAACCCCCGCCGGAGCTGGGGCCTGGGGCAATATCCAGGTAAGGGCTGGGGGCAAATCCATGAGCTGGGGGCAAATCCATGAGATGGGGGCAAATCCATGAGTGAGCTGGGGGCAAATCCATGAGCTGGGGGCAAATCCATGAGCTGGGGCAAATCCATGAGCTGGGGGCAAATCCATGAGCTGGGGCAAATCTATGAGCTGGGGCAAATCCATGAGCTGGGGCAAATCCATGAGCTGGGGCAAATCCATGAGATGGGGGCAAATCCATGTGAGAGCTGGGGGCAAATCCATGAGTGAGCTGGGGCAAATCCATGAGCTTGGGCAAATCCATGAGCTGGGGGCAAATCCATGAGTGAGCTGGGGGCAAATCCATGAGATGGGGGCAAATCCATGAGTGAGCTGGGGGCAAATCCATGAGATGGGGGCAAATCCATGAGTGAGCTGGGGGCAAATCCATGAGATGGGGGCAAATCCATGAGTGAGCTGGGGGCAAATCCATGTGAGAGCTGAGGCAAATCCATGTGAGAGCTGAGGCAAATCTATGAGCTGGGGGCAAATCCCCGTGAGCTGGGGCAAATCCATGAGTGAGCTGGGGGCAAATCCATGAGTGAGCTGGGGGCAAATCCATGAGCTTGGGCAAATCCATGAGCTGGGGGCAAATCCATGAGCTGGGGGCAAATCCATGAGCTGGGGGCAAATCCATGAGCTGGGGCAAATCCATGTGAGAGCTGGGGCAAATCCATGAGCTGGGGGCAAATCCATGTGTGAGCTGGGGGCAAATCCATGTGTGAGCTGGGGCAATATCGATAACGTCCACAGGTTGGGGGGGGGGCGCACAATTCTTTGCTGGCCCCGGGCGCTGACAACCCACGCTACGCCACTGTGCCAAATGAAACCACCGAATGGCAGGGCATTAGGGGAACCTTTCACTGCTGGTTTGTGTTCTCTGAATAGCCGAAGCAGTGCTTTTTCATGGGGATTTCACTGCCCTCGAACAGGCACCGAACAGGCACCGTATGTTCAAGCAATTCGCCAGGATTTGGCGAATTGCCTGCTCTCTGAATAGCCGAATGGCCAGGAAAGGTAACCGGACTCTGATTTTCAGCGTTCGGTTACCTTTCTCCAGCAATTCGGATCTCTTTGGATAACCCTGATGGTGAGTAAAATCACCCAAAATAAGAAAAATAATAATAATAATAATAATAGGGCAGAAGCTGTCAGCAGGATATGCCCAGTTATTTAGGGGTAAAAAAAAAGGAAATTCTATTTTTTAATAGCGTATCCCATTAAAGCGATACAGGGAATACGGTTGGTTGCTGCTATACGGTTTAAAGAAATCTTTTTTCGGTCCATTTGTGTGCATTTTGCAGAATAATAATAAAGCGGAGATTTATTTAACAAAAATCTTAATGACGAGAGCATAAAGATAACATAAAAGGAGAAACTAGCTGCTTTTTATTGAGTTTTAATAAAATTAAATGGACTTTTAAACTTTACTTCTCTGAGCGTTTGGATTTATCAGACGACACGCTAGCAAACATCAAATTGCTTTAGAATGCTGCTCCGTTAAATATTTCAGATATTCTATATATTTTGAGGTGTCCACACAGTGTCCCATACAGGGATGAATGAGAAATGAGTGACCTGCGTCAGAGGGCGTGCGGGACATTGCTTTATCTATCAGGGTTGTTCAAAGAGCACCGAAATTACACCGGAATTTTGGTGCTCTTTTGTTCCCTGCCTTCAGGGAATCAAATTCGCCGACCCTGCAGTGAATTCAGAATTCGCCGCAAGCTCCCCGAAGTGCAGGGAACAAACCACCGAACGCATCTGATGTCCAGTGTTCTCTGAATAGATTAAACATTGCTTCTCTATAGGGAGTTCACAGCCACCCAAGGTCACCATATTTCACTGGCAATTTGCCAATATTTGGTGAACTGCCTGATTTTTAAATAGCCGAATGGTCACGAAATCGCACAATATAGGGAAATTGACTGTTCAGTGCAATTTCGGAGCCAATTCGGCTCTCTTTGAATAACCCCTATAGTCTCATGAAATCTAAGGACACCGGCCTCCGGTCCTTAACCCTTTTGGGTTTCGATATGAAACCACGTTTTTAGATTGAAAGCGCTGTAAATGTCCAAATCACATTAGGGTGTTTCATGACTTTAGATTTATAACGAAATTTTATTATTTTTCTCCAATTTCCAATTTTCATGTCATGTGCCTGAAAGGGTAAACTGATGTAAATAGGTTAAACTATTAATTTTTATTACTATTTTATTGCATATATAAGTGTATGTGAACCTGCGACGGTGGAGGAGGTGCGTAGCCTTACCAAAATGTTTTTTGATGGACAGGGGCAAACCTGGAGCCGCTGGCTGACTGGGGAGACCAAATGATCTCCCAACCAACCAACCCCATGTAAGGTTGAGACTGCCCAACTGGCCCCACCAAACAGAAAGGTTTTGATTTGTTTTTAAAGCACTAACAAATACTTTTTGCACCCAAAACTAATTTTTTTTGTTATTGTAAAACTGTAGTTCTTTATAGTTAAACATCTCGTGCCCCTTCAAATAGAAAGGTTCAATGCCCACTAAACCCCACCCACGCTTAGTGAGCAAACCAACCACAGTCTTAACCTCTGGCCATCCAGAGCAACACCCCTGCCCAGGAGGATTCAGTTCGATCCTTAACAAAGATCCAAGAGGTCGGCAAGTCCATGAAAGCTTGCATGTTGCTAATAATGAAGCACTGCATCCTTCCTTAAGTGTATTATTTTGAAGTGGGACAAAGCGAGCCAGTGCTTTTTGTCATGTAAAAAAAGTATAAGGAGTCACGACTCTGGAACGCTTGCTATGCAGCCTTTAATTAGGAGCCACCAACACCAGCATCTTGATGATGGCTTCTAATTAAGAGTTGCATATTGAGAATTCGTGAGTGGTGGGTCCTTATTCTTCTTTCTATATTGCAATGGTGAACCTGACAGCCCAGCCTCATATTTATTTATTTATTTATAAAGGATTTTACCAGGAAGGATACATTGAGATTTCTCTCGTTTTCAAGCATGTCCTGGGTTCAAGAACATTGAAGTGTTACAGTTACAGAAATACAAAGTAATACAATGCAAGATATTAAAAAAAAACACAAATATACAGATTAACAGAAAAAATATGTAGGAAATATAGTCACTAGTTACATGTTTACAGGTGCATTCTGTATTGAGGTATGTTAGTAAGGAGCTTTTGAGTGACTTAAGACTGGGGGAAGATTTGATGGTGTCTGGGAGGTTATTCCATAATTGTGGTGCTCTGTAGGAAAATGAGGACCGAGCCACTGTCTTTTTGTATTGTGGTATAGCAAGTAAGGTGCTGGTCCTGGATCGGAGGTTATAGGATGAGGGAGCTGCTGGGGAAGCAGTCTATTCAGGTAGGGTGGCAGCTTCCAGAGATGCTCTTAAACACCAGGCTGGAAAGGTGAAGGGTGCGTCTGGATTCCAGCGACGGCCAGTTTAGCTCTTTTAACATGTCACAATGGTGGGTCATGTAGTTACATTGTAGCGCAAAGCGGCAGAATGAGTTATACAATGTAGTAAGTTTATGAAGGTGTGTTTGCGGGGCGGCTGCATACACTACATCTCCGTAATCAATAGCCGGCATAAGCATTTGCTGTACAATCTGCTTTCTTACCGCGGGACTCAGGCAGGATTTGTTTCTGTACAGGGCACCTAGTTTGGGGTCATATCTGAACAAGCAGAGAGCATAACAGTATGGGGCTGTAGCCACCTTGGATCATGCCACACCTTGATGGCCGCTTAGTACACATCCCTCTTTATTAGTATGTGCTGTGGCCATTTCTCTGATATACAAGAATGCTTTTCAAAATGGCCTGATGCTTCAATGATTAAAATTGTTTGTGTGTGGGGGACGTGGGTGTCATGGGTTTAAATCTGACATATATGTGAGACCAAGTATGCACTGGTGTATTTTGGCCTAGGCCGACTAGGCCCAGGCCTAGGGCGGCACTTTCCAGGGGGCGGCGGCCCGCACTGGGTGGCCCCACCCTTAAAAAAAATATATATTTTTTTATTTTTTTTTACTTTTGCAAAGTATTTTACCAGGAAGGATACATTGAGATTTCACTAATTTACACTTTCAATTTCACTTTCCAGAGGGCAGCAAAAAACCTCACCACTAAATGGGTTACTCACAGAGCACCGAAATGACGCCAACTTTTTGGTGTTCTGTAGTTCCCTGCACTTAGAAGAATAAAATTTCCACACCCTGAAGTGACTTCACCATTCACCACAGGGTCCCCAAAGTGCATGGAGTCGGCCGCTGAATGCTGCCACCGCAAACACGTGGCCTGCTGTTTTCAAAAGAACTACTGAACGAAAATGTCTGGAATTTACATATAAGATCCTATGATTGATAATAAAAAGTTCTGTTACAGAAAAAAGAAAAACTGCTATTAAAAAAAAGGGGGGAATTTTGCCCAAAAAAAAATCTGTAAAATGACTAAAAGGTACTAAAAAAAAAATCAGTAAGTAAAGACTTTTTACTGCAGATTAAAATAATAAATGATTTATTAGATATTGCATAAAAACGGGAATATTTTTAACATTGAAACCTATGGGGTTCACCTGAATAAACCTGCTGATTGAAACCACCGAACATCAGAGCATTTCACTGCCATTTCTCTGAGTCTCAGTACCACATGACTGGCTGAACCACGTGAAACGCACGCGCGCAGCTGCCCGCCCTTTCGTAAACACAGAATCTATTCTGGACTGAACACCCACCGGGAAGGGAATCAAAGCTACAGTGCACCCTCTGGCAGTGGCACCCCACTGCTGACAAGATGGCTCCACAGCATAATTGCTGTGTTCTCATATACACTCGGTTTGCTGGGAGTTATACTGCAGTGGATTCTGATGCACTCATACACACCACACATTGCATTGCTGGGAGTTTTATTGCTGTGGATTCTGATACGTTGACACACACCACACATTGCATTGCTGGGAGTTTTATTGTTGTGGATTCTGATACGCTGACACACACCGCACATTGCATTGCTGGGAGTTTTATTGTTGTGGATTCTGATACGCTGACACACACCACACATTGCATTGCTGTGAGTTTTATTGCTGTGAATTCTGATGCACTCATACACACCGCACATTGCATTGCTGGGAGTTTTATTGCAGTGGATTCTGATGCACTCATACACACCGCACATTGCATTGCTGGGAGTTTTATTGCTGTGAATTCTGATGCACTCATACACACCGCACATTGCATTGCTGGGAGTTTTATTGCAGTGGATTCTGATGCACTCATACACACCGCACATTGCATTGCTGGGAGTTTTATTGCTGTGGATTCTGATACGCTGACACACACCGCACATTGCATTGCTGGGAGTTTTATTGCTGTGGATTCTTATACGCTGACACACACCAAACATTGCATTGCTGGGAGTTTTATTGCTGTGGATTCTGATACGCTGACACACACCAAACATTGCATTGCTGGGAGTTTTATTGCTGTGGATTCTGTGATACACACTGCATATTACTGTGAGTTTTATTGCCCTGGAGCTCTGGGATACGCTCATACACACTGCACATTACTGTGAGTTTTATTGCTGTGCAGTTCTCATATGCAGTGCACATTTCTGTGGATTTTATTGTTCAACCAATTAGAGCGGCTGTGATCCCGTTTACTTGACATGCGTGGCTGTTCTTCGTAAAAATGCTTGAATTTAAACATTTAAACATTTCATAATTTTCTTTATCTCAATAGATACATTTGAAATAGTATACAAAATATACAAGTAGGCACTTGGTATCCACTTTTAATATAAAGAGAGGAAAAGGCGGAGCTCTAAGAGGAAAAGGTGGAGATTAAAGAGGAAGGGTGGGGATTAACCAGGAAGAGGTGTGCCCTTGACAGGAAGGGGTGCGTCAAATTTAAATTAGGGGGTGCACGAGTTTAGTCAGGCCTAGGGCAGCACAAAACCTAAATACAGCACTGCAAGTATGGACAGGAAGAATGACAGACGTACTGTTGTAGACCAGGTTCCCTGGAGGTGGTGCTCCATGATGCCCTGAAGCTGCTTGTTGGCTTTCTACTTCATATCCAGTGGGCAAGTTTTCGAAGATGGCATGGGAGTACTTGCTTGAGCCCAGCCACATGAACACATCAACTTTTGCCTGAATATTCCACCCAGGGCCGCGTTTACCGGGAAGCTAGGAACCAGCAAAAGCATAGGTTACACTTAATAATAATAATATTAGTGCTGGTTCTAAAATGAAGATAAGGTGTATATTCATAAACACTCTGAATTTACATGTACCTTCTGATCATCACAGAAATACAGATTTCCCACAAATGCCTTTAAAATATATTTATTTTTTAAGGGTCCCATTGCAGCGAGGGCGCCCTCTGTCCGCCATCTCATCGTTATTCATGGCTTCCCTACTGTCTCTTGGCTCTTAGAGACAGAGGCAGGGGCGTAACTACCGTGGGTGCCACAATCGGCGGCCTGTGCCTCGTCTGGTACCGGGGCAAGGGCAGGGGCAAGGGCCTTGCCTAGGCTCTTCCACTTGATGAAGAGGAATTCAGCCCCTCCATGCAAAAAATGTTAGTAAAGGCGACTAATATATAAGGTTTTAAAAATATAAATTATGTTAATTTAATTATTTATATTTATGTTAATTTTATTTAAATAAATTAAATATTATTTTAATATATTATTTAGTTTACTAATATCTTATTTTATACTTATTTGTGAGTTTTATCTTGGAGCACCGTGATACACTCATACTCACCGTACATTACTGGGAGTTTTTATTGCTGTGGTGCTCTGTGATATGGTCATACAAAATGCACATTACAGGGAGTTTTATTGCTGTGGAGCTCTGTGATACCCTTATACACACTGCACAGTGCTGGGAGTTTTATTGCTGTGGAGCTCTGTGATACACTCATACTCACCGCACAGTACTGTGAGTTTTATTGCTGTGGAGCTCTGTGATACACTCATACTCACCGCACAGTACTGTGAGTTTTTATTGCTGTGGAGCTCTGTGATACGCTCATACACTCTTCACAATACAGGGAGTTTTATTGATGTGGTGCTCTGTGATACGTTCATACACACCGCACATTACTGGGAGTTTTTATTGCTGTGGTGCTCTGTGATACGCGCATAGGCGACTCTACAGGGGGGCAAGGGGGGCAATTGCCCCCCTAGGTTATTCCTTACCCCCCCATGTGCCCCCCCACCAAAAATCATCATCCAGCTTCCCACACGTCTTCGGACCAACGTATCTCTGTAGCTATGCATCATATATGGATGAACTAGGTGTCATTTGAAAGGGCAGATTCTGGCCTTTCCAATGATACCCCACTTGACCATATTCAGTGTGATGTAAAAGTCATAAAACATCAAATAAAAACGTGCACTTAAACGTAAACATTTTCACAGGGTTGAAATGGCTCAGCAGTGAAATGGTTAATGTTCAGACTATACATTACATTGTGTATTATGTTAGTTTTTGCCTTGGTTTAGTTGGGCAGGCTTCATCCCTCACAGTATACATTTGTTTTTTCCTTGATTAATGGCATTTTAGGGGTTAATGGGTTGGCTACATGCCTCAGTGTATTCATTTCATGTTTTCCCTTGATTAATGGCATTTTAGGGGTTAAGGGGTAGCTAAATGCCACATTGTTTATTATTTTTATTGTATTTCTCTGGGTTTAAGGCATTTTAGGGGTTATTATGGAAGTTAGAATCTAAAGGGTCTAATGATCTGTAGATCCTCTGCTTTCCGTCACATTTCGGGGAATTTATTTTGCAGAAAATAAGGTGAATTCCCTATTTAGCGAATGGTCACTGTAATTTGCTAAAAGTGGAGTCTCTGAAGCAGTTATCAGACATTCAGCGGAAACTGCCGAATTGCGTCAAATAAAATATTGAATTTAAGTATCAGGTTAGTACAACAAAAAGGTACCTTTAGTGATGGTGTTTTAGCTCACACCAGGTGATAGGGCCCTTACGTTTATTCAGTGATATGATTTAGTGGTGAAAATTATTAGTGCCCCCCCCCCCAGTTTTGACTGCGGTATCTTCTGTGCCCCCCCTAAATATTGTTCCTAGAGTCGCCACTGGATACGCGCATACAAAATGCACATTACAGGGAGTTTTATTGCTGTGGAGCTCTGTGATACGCTTATACACACTGCACATTGCTGGGAGTTTTATTGCTGTGGAGCTCTGTGACACGCTCATACACACCGCACAGTACTGTGAGTTTTTATTGCTGTGGAGCTCTGTTATACACTCACATACAATGCACATTGCTGTGAGGTTTAAGCTCTGTGATACGCTCATACACATCGCACAGTACTGTGAGTTTTATTGCTGTGGAGCTCTTTGCGATATACATAGAACACATTACATTAAGAATGATTTGGTCTGTAGTGGTCATAGTGGAACTGGAAAAAAATGGGACACTGATTGTCTGGAGACGAAATTGTGAACCTAGAGGGATCCAGTGCATGGTGACGGGGGGGGATTGCCTAGAGTGGGGGGACGTCATGGATTCCCTCACCTGGGTCTTGATGTTTCTAGCTACGCCTCTGGACAGAGGTGTCATAATTCGATGTCAAGTAACAGAAGGTGCTAAAATAGTTAAGAAAGGCCAATGCCAAAGGTCTAATGTGGGCCCATGAGGCTTCATTTATAAAGAGTCGTATATGGCTCTGAATGCCTTTTGGTCCAGTTGCAAGTGGATCTTCAAGGTATCTTTTACATTTCCAGTATTGGACATGTAGCATCGACCCAGGGGTATCTGATTATTATTAATGCAAGGGCCTAATAGTTTATATTCAATTAAAATCAACCCCTTTTAATGAAGGACTGGGGTCTTAACAGCACAGACTGGAAGTGCTGGATAACCATGGTCTTTAACTACATGTATGATTATGTAACCATAAAACTAAGAGGGGAGGAAGACAACATGAGCTCGATTTACTTCACTCCGATCACCGAAATGTAGTGTAATTTTGGCCTCGTTTCGTCCGTTTTTCGGCTTGAGAGATTTAGTTCAGGGCACACTGTCATTCTGATTCCTGATATATATTCGGGTCAATATCAGCGCTCACGCCAACACTCGCTAATGGAAACCTTGGCTTTAGCGATTCAAATCCAAACAATTGGCATTTTGGTTATCGAACAAAAAATTCAGACGGGGAAACAGAGAAACTCAGTCTGAAATCCTCATTTAAACATTGCATTACAAACAGGCATGAGATTTTTGTAAAATCAACATGGTGCTGGCCAAAAATATGCTTTTCCAGGCATTATACTGGCGGACATTTTATTCGGAACAGCATCATTTCTCAATTTTCGTCCGTGCCCCATTTTTTTTTTAAAATTGAATCAGCCGATATTTCAAATATAATATCAGTCAAAACCCAACAATATTCTTGTCTAAAAACCATCAAAGGAATGAAATCGAGTCCTGGGTCATCAGTGCCATAAGACGTCGATCCACCGAAACCAGGAAATGCAGATAATCGTCTAATTGTAGTCTGGTTATTACGATTAAAGTTGGTAATTCCTCTTCCATGTCTCCACATTTAGGGCCCTATTCCAAGGTTGGTGTTAACGTAACCAGAGCTGTTGTAAACTTCCCAAAGACATTATAGTCTATGTGCTTTATTCCCAAGTGATCGTTAACGCTAGTGTTTGGATGAGTAATCATTACCGCCAGGATGAGTGACTTTAACGGCTGCCCCCCATAGTACATTCCTGAGGCTAAACCTGTAAGAAATCACTTAGCGCATCAGTGATTGCACCAGCTTGAGTGAGCTTACTGTACTTTGCGCATCCTATACTTAACATGGGAAGCGCAATCAGTAATTAGTGTTTTGATAAGTATGGTATTACAAAGTGCTAGCGCTAATTTCTGCAGGGTTGCGCAAGTTAAAATCATTTAGAACACCCTAACCTCCCCCCATAAATCAGATACTTATCTCTCATCCCGCGGCGAGAGAGGTGGCCCGATCTGCTGCTTCTTGTCCCCGGGAGCAGAGTGAGACTGGGAACAAATAGTCCCCAGTCTCTCTCTGTGATCACTCCACGGCGCTGCGCAATCTCCCGGCCCGGAAGCGAAACCCTCAATGGAGTTCTGTGGACTCCAGGTGGTGATGCTCGCGGTGGCACGAGTATTCCAGCGGTTAGCGATACAGTCCAAGGTGAGGTAATGAAGTAGTGCCTGCCCTAGAATATTGCACTAAAAAGGGTATCCTACAGGGAAACCTGCAGGCGCGGATGTCCCCCTTTATCGTCCCCATTTTAGCGCAAACTAGGGATTAGTGCCCCATGGGTTTGTTATGATTACACCAGTCTTGGAAATAGGGCCCACTGTTTAGTCAATACTTTACAGCAAAGTCACATGACCCACTCATTGATCCCTACGATCAAAAGATCGGCAACCCCTGCCATCCAATTTCTAAATCTCCCATGGAAGAAATAAATAAACAATACCAAAGAGACTGAGAAACCCCGTACAGCCCCCAAATGGGCAAACCAAGCCAACTCCTGATCTGGAAAAAAATATATAGAATTTTCAATGAATATTGTTAAAGCAAATGTATTATATACAGTATAATAACCTAAATCAGGGCTGTCAAACTCCGGACACGCAGATGTTTCTGAACTACAACTCCCACGATTCCGCAACCAACTATTACATTGAAAGAATTCTTGGAAATGTAGGCCATCAACATCTGGTGTGGGGGGGGGGGGTCAGAGTTTGGCATCCTTGACCTAAGTGGTGAAGCTGCACCTCACATTTTTATACCTTTAACCTTATGTCACTTACTTTGAAAAACAGGGTTTTAATCTTGCCGCTGTGGTGGCCCTGCTCTTCAAGCGCAGGGGAGTACAGAATATCTCGTGCCGGGATTCGCGCGTACGCCACTCGCTTGTTATTGCTGAGCAGCCAGATGAACACATCAGGTACGGTATGCTGCGGCTGTAATGTAATATATAAAAACGGGAGAAAATATACACGTGAGCTCCTTGAAACAACATTAATGCATCGGATTATTTCTCCAGGGTGCTGGTTTTAAAAAAAAGACATGGTTTAACCCAATGGGCGTCATCTGAAAAAGACAAAAAGACCAGTCTATGATGTAAAAGATGTTACTTTGGGCATCATGGTGAGGGCATAACCAGAATATGTTTAAAGGGATACACAACTGAAAAATAGAGTTTCCTTTTTTTCGTCCTTAAATAATCGGACAGATCCTGCCTACAGTCCCTGTATTGAAGTGTAAGCTCACCTGCCCCGTCAAGGCACCTCTTGGTAAGGTGAGGAACTAATGAAACCATAAGCCGCTCCTCTGAGCCACTACATACTCTCTTGCCATTTTGTTTCACAAGGAAAAAAATAGAAATTAGCGTAGATGAGACCTTATTTTTCCTGGTTATGCTTTATACATGAACTGGGTTGTTACTCCTGGTTGTTGCAGCCGCTCTGGTGAGTATGGGCTCAACGCCGCTTTTTCTGTATGTATGTATGTATATTTTGGTGTAACACCATTTAGGTCATTTATGCTGCTGTCCTTTTCCATGTTTTTGTTTTTAACCCCAAAATGGAAGTATTTGGTGAGCATTTAAATAAAACCCACCATTTGGCCTCTTAGCTGAGAAGCAGCGTGAGAGTGTGAGGTGGCTCAGAGGAGCGGCTTCTGGTTTCATTAGGTCCTCACCTTACCAAGAGGTGCCTTGACGGGGTAGGTGAGCTTACACTTCAAAGGCCATTCATGTAAACTAAAACCTCTGATTGTGTTTTGTTTCACAAAGAAATATATAGAAATTTATTTATTTATTTATTTATAAAGGATTTTACCAGGAAGGATACATTGAGATTTCTCTCGTTTTCAAGTATGTCCTGGGTTCAAGAACATTGAAGTGTTACAGTTACAGAAATACAAAGTAATACAATGCAAAATATTATAAAAATAACACAAATATACAGATTAACAGAAAATAAATATGTAGGAAATATAGTCACTAGGTTACATGTTTACAGGTGCATTCTGTATTAAGGTATGTTAGTAAGGAGCTCTTGAGTGACTTAAGACTGGGGGAAGATTTGATGGTGTCTGGGAGGTTATTCCATAATTGTGGTGCTCTGTAGGAAAATGAGGACCGAGCCACTGTCTTTTTGTATTGTGGTATTGCAAGTAAGGTGCTGGTCCTGGATCGGAGGTTATAGGATGAGGGAGCTGCTTGGGGAAGCAGTCTATTCAGGTAGGGTGGCAGCTTCCCAGAAATGCTCTAGGACACCAGGCTGGAGAGGTGAAGGGCGAGTTTAGACTCCAGCAATGGCCAGTTTAGCTCTTTTAACATATCACAATGGTGGGTCATGTAGTTACATTGTAATGCGAAGCGGCAGAAGGAGTTATACAATGTAGTAAGTTTCTGAAGGTGTGTTTGCGGGGCCGCTGCATACACTACATCTCCGTAATCAATAGCCGGCATAAGCATTTGTTGTACAATCTGCTTTCTTACCGCGGGGCTCAGGCAGGATTTGTTTCTGTACAGGGCACCTAGTTTGGGGTAAAGTTTAGATGAGAGTTTTTCGATGGGGGGGCCAAAGGATAGATTAGGGTCCAACCACATACCTAGATATTTGAGAGAAGTGACTGTGGTCAGCGTGCCATTTGATTTTGTCCCAACACATAGATGGGGATTTTGCAATTTGTGTAGTTTAGGTGCTGTTCCAAAGAGCATCGTTACAGTTTTGTCAGTATTTTTTTTTTTTAGAATTCTTTATTTTGAAAATGTTTTAAACACAAAAAACAGGTAAACAGCCACCTGTGACATCGCCTCGCAGGGCAGAGAGGGCAAGCCGAATAAAACATGGTCTGGCTCAACTCATAAAATCAAGGTGGAAACAAATAAGCATACTGGTTGAGTTCGGATGATATGTAGCAGATCAGCCCCTATGCCAAGCACGTTGGCATGCCACGTAGCCGACAGGACAGGACTAACATTAAGCCACGTACGACAGGAGAGAGAAAAGAAAAGGAAAGATAAGGACAGAGAAAAAAGAAAGATAGAAAGAAAGAAAGGGGAACCTCCCACATCTAGCTCCCTTTAGGTATTAATCTGGCTTTAATTAGTTTCTTCCCAACGACTCCAGGTTTTATAAAACGAGGGAAGAGAGTTGTGAATCACCGCTGACAGTTTATCCATGTGATGCGCCTCGGCTATATAAGCCCGGGCCACCTCAACGGAAGGCACATCCCCAGCTCGCCAGTGTTTAGCGAGAGCTCTCCTAGCACCCAACACTATCCTGTGAAAGAGTTTGCAATCCGGCCCCTGAAGGGATGCCGGTGACCTATGGAGCAGGAAGGCCCAAGGATCAAGAGGGAAAGGTTGTTGAAATACCTCCTCTAATAAATCACCAATCCGGTCCCAGAAAGAGCGCACCTTCGGGCACAGCCACCACATGTGAAACAGGGTACCCCGAGCCCCACAGCCCTTCCAACAAACATCAGGGGTACCCGGCTGCAGATGCGAGAGCAAGACCGGGGTGGCATACCATCGGTACAACGTTTTATATGCCTGTTCTTTCAGCGTAACACATATAGACACTTTTGCAATATTTTCCCACATATCTTGCCACTCCTCCCCCTCCAACTCCTCCCCGATATCCGCTTCCCAGCGGGCAATGAATCCAGGGGTCAGCCAGGAGACATCCTCGCATGAAAAATGATTATATAAGGTGGAAATCAGAGCTTTTGGAGCCCTTCCGGATTCACACAGGGATTCGAAAAACGTCAATTTTTGACTAGCTGCTCGTGAAATGTTATGTTGAGATAAAAAGTCCCGTATCTGTAGGAATCTGAAGTGGTCGAAGGTCCGAAGGTCACCCTTCGATTGTAGGTCCGAGAAAGAGAACCAGTCACCTCCTGAAGATCTGAAATGCTTAATCCTCTGCAGGTCGATATTTTCGAAAGCTGTAAAGGCGGAGGGGGACAATCCCGGAATAAAAGCTCTGTTGCGTAAATATGGCATTAGAGGCGAATAGCAAGAGCAGAGGTGAAATTTGTCCCGGACGGAGTCCCAAACCCTCAGTGAGGTTAGAGTCGCTGTACAGGTGGACCGCAATAGCGGCGCGAACTCTTTGGGTAGCCAAAAATAAAATTGCGGGAGGTCTGGTGCAAATAGATCCGATTCCAAATCGGCCCAACGTTGGGAGTGTTGGGGCAGATGAAACATTACAAACTGAGCAACCTGAGCCGCTTGGAAATATTTATACAAGTGCGGAAGGCCCAGACCCCCTCGTTCTTTAGGGCGGTATAAGACATATTTAGAAACCCTTCTCCTGCCCCCCGCCCACACAAAACCCTCAATTTGGGACTGCAGCTGTCGAAGAGATCGGGGGCACACCCAGATCGGCAGGGCTTGAAATAGATATAATAATCTCGGAAGCAGGTTCATTTTTATGCAATTAATCCTGCCGATCCAGGAGACCCCCTCCCTCCCCCACCTCTCCAGGTCCTCGCCCAGAAGTTTAAACATTGCCTCATAGTTTAGGGAGTGCAATCCATTCACATCAGGTGTAAGCCACACTCCCAGGTATTTCAAAGAGGAGCGAGTAAAACGGAAGCCCGAAGATCTCTCAATCTCCTGACAGATCGAGTCCGACAGGGAAAAGGGCATAGCAACTGACTTTTCTAGGTTAACCTTATAACCCGAGACTGCTGAAAAGTCGCGCAGGAGGGAGAGCAGGTGAGGAATGGAGGCGGAGGGATGGCTAAGAGTGAGCAAGACATCATCGGCGTACGCCGATACCTTGTATTCCTCCCCTCCCACTGTTACTCCCGTAATATGGGGGGAGTGGCGAATGGCCGATAAGAGGGGTTCGAGAGATAGGGCAAAGAGGAGGGGGGACAAAGGGCATCCCTGTCGCGTCCCATTTCCTACAGAGAAACTCGTGGGAACAGTACCTGGTGTAATGACAGCTGAGGTAGGGGAATCATACAGAGATCGGAGGTCGAGATAAAGGACATCGGGAAGCCCCACGTGGCCAAAAGTCGAAATAAAAAGGGCCATTCCAGTCGATCGAATGCCTTCTCTGCATCTAAAGAGATGAGCAGAGAGGGCAGTTGGGTGTCAGTCATTCGCTCCATCAGCACCACAGCCCGTCTGGTATTAGCAAATGCATGCCTGCCCGGGATGAACCCCACCTGATCCGGATGAATGATGGAAGCTAAAAAGGAGTTCAGTCTATTTGCCAGTATTTTTGTGAATATTTTATAATCAACATTCAAAAGGGAAATGGGCCTGTTATTTTGCGGGTAAGACGGGTCCTTTCCTTCCTTTGGAATTAAAATTATGTCTGAGCGGAGAAAATCTGCTGGGGCCGGGGCACCCTCCCACAGAGACAGATAAAATTTGTGTAAGTGTGGAGACAAAGTTTGGGTAAAGGTTTTATAGTAAAAGGCAGAGAACCCATCCGGGCCAGGAGCCTTGTGAGGTTTGAATGCCTTAATAACCTCAGCTATCTCTTCCTCAGATGGGGGGGTCTAAGCGCCTGTCTCTGTGCGGGGGATAGCCGGGGGAGAGGAGCACTCGACAGGAAACGGTCAATCGATTGGCCCAATGGGATAGAGTCGGAAACGTGGGTCGGGGAGTGGTTGTATAATGTCTGAAAGTATGAGGTAAACAATTTATTAACTGTAGCTGGGGATGTGTGCAGGACTCCCTCCCCATCTCTGGCTCCCGTTATATGTTTGGACCTAGTTTGGTTGCGAAGTTTAGACGCTAAAAGGGTGTGAGATTTGTTGGCAAATTCAAAATAGGTTCTCTTGGACCAAGCCAATGAGCGGCCGCGTCCTCCCCGAGTAATTGACGTATGGCGTCCTGATCGTTTTAATCTGGGCGGTCAAGACGTCTGAGGGTGAAAGTTTGTTCAGGGTTTCCCATTTAGACAGGTCTTTGGTCAAAGAAACCAGGGAAGCTAGTTTTTGTTTTTTGAGTCTACTACCTAATTGTATGAGATGGCCCCGGATCACCGTTTTATGGGCCAGCCACAGGGTGGTGGGGGAAAGGGTGGGTGAGTCATTTTCCAGAAAGTAGTCTCTAAGTTGTTGCTGCAGTTCTAAGATGTGTTCGGGTTTATGTAGTAAAGAGGAATTCAGACGCCACGACCACGCCGGTGTGTAAGACGGTATGGATAACGTCATGAAGATCGGAGCGTGGTCCGACCACGTAATATCGCCTATGCTTGAGGTCGGAATTAGAGGCATCGTCGACAGGGACACCAGGAAAAGGTCTATGCGGGAGTAAGAGTGATGGGGGTTGGAAAAAAAGGTGAAGTCCCTATCACCCGGGTGATGGAGGCGCCATGCATCCACCAGGGAGTGGTCAAGCATAAAGGACTCCAGGGAAGCATCCTGGGGGTATCCCGAAGGCGTCCCCGAGGAGTCCCCCGATGCCTTTCTGTCCAGAGATGGCTGAGGGACGGCATTAAAGTCCCCGCCAAAAATAACTCGACCGTCAGCTTTAGTTGTCAGTAAAGAAGATATTTCTGTCCAGAAGTCAGGGTCATAACCATTAGGAGCATAAATGTTAAATAAGGTTAGGGTGGTGGAGGCTATCTGACCCACTAGCATCAAATAACGTCCAGCTGGGTCTGAAATTTGAAGGTGAATTTTAAAGGGACAGGAGGAGTGGATCAGAGTAGCCACTCCCTTTTTCTTTTGTGGAGATGATGCCATGTAGGTAACCGGGAAGGCCTTGTCTCTTAATGAAAATTGGCGGGATGAAGCAAAATGGGTCTCCTGAATCATTGCTATATGGCACGCGGATCGTTTAAGCTCCCTTAACAACAAACGCCTCTTTTGGGGTGTGTTTAATCCCTTAACATTCAGGGACAAAATCTTTAAACCGTTATCCCCCATACAGAGTCAACAGGAGGGAGGTGAAAAGGGAGCAGGGCACCACAGATGTCCCCCCATCTCTATCTGAGGGCAAGAGAGGGAAACTGAAATCAGGGCAAGAGAGGAGGTAGAGAGAGAGAGATGAGGAAAGACAGAATAGAAAAGAGAAAAGCAAAGGAGCGGGTGGCACGCCCAAGAAACAAAGACCCACCAACAACGTAAGACAAAAACACAACATAACACAGAAAGCGCCTGGACTTATGGAGTGCCAGGCCGACCTTGGAGGGGAGGACACGGAGACCAAAAACTCCCCAAACCCCAAACCCCCACACCCCCACACCCAACCAAGGTTGAGAGACACTAGCAATAACTGGATATGGCATTATAACCGATAGGGGGGAGAACCCCGGGAGGGAGGGTCCCCCAACCCGCCCTGGGTAGAACCGGCGGGGCGAACCCTCCCCCAGGGGGGCCCCCGTCCGACAGTAGAAACTCAATTAGGCATACCAGAAGCTTTAAATCAAATAACAAGTGAACATCAGTGACATCAGTAAATGGCCCTGAGCCAAGGGCAGTTAAAACAAAAGAAAAAGAAAAAGCCGGAGAGCAACAGCACACAGACCTCCCGTGTGGATCATATGGTGACCCACCACCATCTGGACTCCTGAGCAACAACCCTCCAATGAGGGAGAAATTTGAAGGAGAAAAGAAGAAGAAGAAACGGGCCTCCAGGCCACAGAAACATCCTCAGCCATCCCCGCTCGTGATACCAACTCGAGTCCAGCGCTGCTGTAGACGAGGGAAGGAAGAAGGGGAGGAGCACGGGGGCGACAAAATCTTCCAGAGGTGGGCACTTCACTGCGGCCCAGAAGGCGGCAAGATCTGAGGAGGGGGTGAGGGCCACCTGCCGGCCCGCCGCCGACACTTGTAAGCGAAAGGGAAATCCCCACGTGTATGGGATGTCGTGAGCAGATAAGTGTTCTGTAATGGGGCGCCAAGCCCTGCGTCGTCGGAGGGTTGCGGGATCCAAATCCTGGAACAGCTGTAGGGGTTTATCCTCAAAATCCAGCTGGAAGGTGCGTGCGGCTTGAAGGATCTGATGTTTCGCCGTGAAGTAATGCATGCGGAATATCACGTCGCGTGGAATAAGAGACGAAAGATTCGGGGGTCTTGGGCTCTGTGAATCCGATCCATTAGCAGATGGGCTTCCGGTATGTCCGGTGCAAGGCGACGTAGTATACCCTGCACCGTCCCATTGAGATCCTTAGGTGACACAGTTTCGGGGAGACCTCTCAACCTTATATTATTTCTCCTGGAGCGATTAGACAGGTCCTCCATCTTGGACTCCAAAAATGAGACTCTTTTGGCTAGGTCCCCGGTGCCCTCCGCTAAGTCGTTATGGGCCTGTGTTATCTCTGCGGCCTGGTCCTCCAGTTCAGCCGTGCGTGCGCCCAGCGAATCAATCTCTCCCCGCAGTTCTGTCCCCAATTTCGCCACCTCACCCGCCAGAAAGGTCTGCATCTGGGACATCTTGGTAAAGAGGCATTCCACGTCTCCCCTCGAGGCCGGAACCGCTAAGTCCGCTGAGGTGGGTAACTCGTCCTCCGGGTACAGCGTTTCACCGTGGCCGCCATCTTGGAGGCTTCGGCCTGCTTTTTGGCTGGGACGAAATGCTGGGCTACGGATGGGTCCGGCGGCCGCGTTTTTTTTGCGGTTTGGAGGCTGGCATGCTGCTGGAGCTATAGGAGGCTTTTTGATAAAGAAAGATCGGCTCAGGGGTGCTCAAACCAAAGGTCTTGGTGCTAGGTGTGCGGGAGCCCCGGGATCACGCGGCCATCTTGGTTGGGCGCTAGCTCCGCCCCCGTTTTGTCAGTATTTAAAAAAAAGTTTGTTGTGTTTGATCCACTTTTCTACCTCTGTGAATTGTTCTTGCAGCACGGCCTCCAGCTGTGGGAGATTTGGTTTGCTGGTATAGATTACAGTGTCGTCTGCATACATATGTACAGTTGAGGCTTTGCAGACGTTGGGCAGATCATTTATGAATATTGTGAATAGCAGGGGGCCTAGGATTGAGCCTTGGGGTACACCGCAAGTGACTGGGAGCGGGAGGGAGGAGTTGCCAGAAATTGACACATATTGTGATCGGTCGGATACATAGGGTTGAAACCAGGTTAGCGTGCGATCACCAATGCCAGAGTTTTTAAGTTTTTCTAACAAGATGCCATGGTCTACCGTGTCAAAGGCCTTGGCAAAATCAAGGAAGATGGCTCCAGTTAGGTTTCCTTGTTCCATCCCAGCTTGGATATCATTGCAGACTTTTAAAAGGGCGGTTGTAGTTGAGTGATTTGGACGAAAGCCTGATTGATCCGGGGTTAAGTAGTTCCAATATTGATAGTAATCACGTAATTGTGTGTAGACACATTTTTCCAAGATTTTTGACACTACAGGGAGCAACGATATTGGACGGTAGTTGGATACCAAAGTACTGTCACCACTTTTATGGATAGGTACCACTCTTGCAGTCTTCCAGAGTTTGGGTATGTATCCAGTTGCCAGTGATTCATTTATTAGGGTTGCGACAGGATTTGCAATTGCTGGCGCACTGATTTTCAGCAGCATTGCTGGTATTTGATCAGGTCCAGACTGGTATTTCATTTTTTGCTTACGGAGAAGTTTAGTAAGACACTGACAGGCACTGGTCTAAAACTGAATTCCTGTCTGATACAGGGACTTTGCACAGTTGGAGGGGCCTGACCTGCATGAGGTCTCTCTGATTGCATGTCATTTCCTAGCTTGGCAATCAAAGTGGTGGCGCAGCCAACAAAATAATCATTAAAGGCATTTGCTACATCTAGGGGGTGTTGCAAGGTTTGGTTGTTTACTTTGACAGCAGCCGGCTGGTAGTGGACTGGGGGTGCTTGTATGTTACTTATGGTTCTCCAAAAGTTTTTAGGGTTTGATATGTTATTGTTTAGATTTTCATTGAAGTAATGGGCTTTGGCCATTTTTGTTTGTTTTGTGCATTCATTCCGGCATTTTCGGTATTCGTAGCGATCGTTCATCAAACCAGTACTCTTGAAATTTGACCATAGTGAATCTCGAAGCTGGTACATTAGTGTAAGATCAGCTGTAACCCAGGGGAGATGGGTCCCTTTTACTCACACTTTACGCAGCGGGGCATGGGAATTCCAGACTTGCAGGAGCTCAGACTGAAAGTATTCAACTGCACAGTCTAGGCCTGGGATTAGGTTTAGCCTGTACCAGGGGAGCTGTATGAGATCACTTAGGAAAGATTCAAGAATAAATTTCTTGAAAGACCTGGTGGTTATTACCTTTGGGGGGATTTCATGGCTTTTATTTTGCGCACGCAGTACACTAGACAATGGTCACTAAAGCTATTAGCAAGAACGCCTGCCTCCTGTATTCTATCAGGAGATGAGGAGAGAATCCAGTCCAGCAAGGTATGGTTAGGGCTTTTCATATTAATGCGAGTGGGGGAGGAGATTAATTGAGTTAGCTGCAAAGTTTTAAACAGTGTGCAGTGTTTATTGTTTTTAGGATTTAGCCAATCTGTATTAAAATCGCCGAGGACCAGCAGTTCACTTTTTTGGTTTTGAGCGCGGATGACACTTTTTTTATTGTTCTGCTTTATACATGAACTGGGTTGCTACTCGTGGTTGTTGCAGCTGCCTTGGTAAGCATGGGCGCGACACCGCTTTTTCTGTATGTATGAATATGAACATTAGGCAAGTCAATATTTCACTTTTACTGAATTTTCCTCTAGTTATTACAGACTGAATTGTTGCTAAACTAACAGTTTTAAGTGTACTCGAATATACCGCTAGATTTTGGTGACAAAAATTGCCCTTAAAATTAGAGGGGGTCACGTTATATTCGAGACATCTGCATCGCGTTTAAAAAAAAAAAAGTACAGTAAAACTTTGTTCCTCGCGTTATATATTTGAGTCTTGAGTATGCTCTCTAATAAATCTCTATCCATCGCGTTATATTCGGGTCGTGCTATACTCGAGTATCTACGGTAAGTGTAAAGATTGTTTACTAACAAAGCAATTAGCAAAAGTAAACCACCTGAAATGTTATTAACAATTACTTAATGCATAAAGGATAACAAATACCCTAAAGGCCTAATCAGCGCAGCACAAACAGAAAAGAGTAAAAGCAGAGAGTAACGAACATTAGCTGAAGTCTACAAAAAGCACACATGCTGCATCAGATGATAAATGTCTCCTATAAAGAGATGCTGAGCCAGCGTATTATGTAGAGACCAGAAACCTCCATGTGGTATTGTTAGAATTATCAGAAGCAAAACTGATTAGAAGTGATCGAGCACAAACTGAATAAAGGGCCAGTACCACCAAAACATGAAATGTCCTTATTGTGTTTATTTATGTTGCTGATATCTTTCATGTGATTTGTTTTTCTCTTGATTGTTTAGTTAAGAAAATATTTTCCTCTATATGTGTCACTGGGTGCATCCATTGTGTGATATTTTCCTCTATACGTGTCACTGGGTGCATCCATTGTGTGATATTTTCCTCTATATGTGTCACTGGGTGCATCCATTGTGTGATATTTTCCTCTATATGTGTCACTGGGTGCATCCATTGTGTGATATTTTCCTCTAAATGTGACACTGGGTGCATCCATTGTGTGATATTTTCCTCTAAATGTGTCACTGGGTGCATCCATTGTGTGATATTTTCCTCTAAATGTGTCACTGGGTGCATCCATTGTGTGATATTTTCCTCTATATGTGTCACTGGGTGCATCCATTGTGTGATATTTTCCTCTATATGTGTCACTGGGTGCATCCATTGTGTGATATTTTCCTCTATATGTGTCACTGGGTGCATCCATTGTGTGATATTTTCCTCTATATGTGTCACTGGGTGCATCCATTGTGTGATATTTTCCTCTATATGTGTCACTGGGTGCATCCATTGTGTGATATTTTCCTCTATATGTGTCACTGGGTGCATCCATTGTGTGATACTTTCCTCTATATGTGTCACTGGGTGCATCCATTGTGTGATATTTTGTGTTGTAAGCTGCCCCCCTCCTTAGTATCTTTACAACATGTGCTCCTCACTGTGTGCCATTGGGCATAGAATGAAGTCTATGGGTCAGATGCCAAGGTGGCCAACCTTTTGACTTGCATTGTGTCGGATGTATGCAAAGGACATCACTAGGGGCTAGATTGAAGTGCTAGAAGTCCACTGTCAGATCTCATTCACCTGCCATCTCTTATCTCGGGTAGCACAGGCTACACAATAGATCCCCTGCAGCCATGTCTAAACAATCCCTCCTCCACCCCATTGCCTGTTCGCTGCTGTTTTATCCCATACCACAGCTGTAAAGGGAGACTTGCCATAAAATTTTGGTAAATGTTGCATCATGGGAAAAACCCACAAAACAGAATCAAGAAAAAAAAACTAATGTTATTTTTCCTTTTGACATGCAATTAAGTCAAACAAAAGAAGAAAAAAAACAGCAGCATCGTGTGTTTCACGCCGTGTTTTTTGTAATGCACAAGTAATCTAGTTAGAGTCAGGGGTCAAGTGCTAAAAAAAGAAGTGTGGGAACTCACAAAAATTTCTGTCCCTCAATTAGCAATTATCATCTCACAATTAACACAGACACACACTTTAAATCTGATACATTTATGTATATATGTGAATTTTGGCAAAAATATGATACTTCCTAGGGAAAGATATGATTAAACACCTGAATACAAGCTTTATAGTGTGTAGGACCAATGGGAACGGAGTGCAAAAATAGTGGAGGAACTGCATTCCCATGCTTTCCCCGTCAACTTGACTCCTGGTTACAGCGGATATTAGTGGTAGTGTTCCTTTAAAACAGCTTCCATTCCATCTCAGAAGCAATGGGTATTTTCAAAGCTTAATACATATTTACCGACACTTATCCTGTCATTCTGAGGCTTTTTTTTGTGAAACGAAAGAAATGTTCCACAACCTATAGTACAATATTTGTAATATGTTTAATTGTTGATATTGTGATGAAGAATATATATTATTTCACTCACAAATATCCAGATATCCCGATATACAAATAATATGTTTATTTACTGAAAATCTTGCTCTCTTATACAACTTTTATTATGTTTGAGTGCAACAAGACCATTTTTTGCCTAATCAATACCGAGGGATTTTCCAAAAAACACTGTCAGGAACCAGATATCTTTTTGGAGAATAATTTTTAATTCATTTTACAGTAAAAATTATTTAGGAATATTCCCAATTTATTCCTTACTGTAATAACCTATTTGACAGGCAGATGTCGCCATCTACTGGCCAAATGGAGTTACTGCAGTTCAGGACTCCGTGCAGTATCAGCTGGGGAGATGTCAGTTAAAACAATGGTCCCCAACCCTGGTCCTCAGGGCCCAATAACAGGCCAGGTTTGCAGGATATGTGAAGCACAGCACAGGTGATATGATTTGCTGCTCAGTGATTGCAGGATTCAGTCTGCATTTCCCCAAGGTGATCCTTAAAACCTGGCCTGTTAGGGGGACCTGAGGACCGAGTTAACAGAAGCCAGATATTGCGAGGAAGTGCGTTCCATAGGGTCAGCGCCGGCCCTTCCATGGAGCGGGGTGGAGCAGCCGCTCCAGGCAGCACTTTGTCAGGGGCAGCATTTTGCTGCTCTTTCAAAGGCCGCCAGCCCAGACACGGCTGCAGGACAGTGTTCCATTGAAAACCAAGCCACACCTGCCCCTCCAGCACGTGACTGCCCCTTTCAGCGGGCCGGCGCCTGCCCCTTTCAGCAGGCATGGAGGCCATCGGCTTAAGTCTACCAGCGATGCAGCCGGGCTGTGGCCTCTCCTGCACGCAGTGCGCCTGTGAGATGGAACGCGGTGTTTAGAGCCTGTCACATGCCATGCGCGGCACTGCTCTGATGACGTAGGCAAGTGCGTGCCTTTAAATGAATCTCGGGGAACCATGAGGCTGTTGATGAGGTAGGCCTAGCTTGATTTCAAACAGGAGACTCTGTGCCCCCACGTTATGATGGGAGCTGTAGTTAGTTGTTAATAGCTGGGGAATCTGCTTTTCACTGGCCTGGCAAGGCCTGGGTGACTTTACTAAAATAATTAAATCTAATTTTTACCTTTCTTTACTGAGGGGGGGGGGGGGAAGAGAATGGAGCTGCCAGGGTTTGATGGGGAAATTACAGAAATGACTGGGACGCTGCATGTTTTAATGCCGCGTTATGGCTTTTACCCCCCCCCCCTAGTATTCCCTGAATTATTATATCATGGTGAAAAGATGAGCATTTTCCTAATTTCTTTCATACCTTCAGTGAGGCGCTTCCTATTTAAAGGAACACCCTGTGAAATATAATCGACAGTAACTCTGTGCCCTCCGGAGTCATTAATCCTCTGCGTCTCCCCGTTACCGGCTGTGTTATGTGTGTGTGACTGCATGTGTGTGACTGTGGAAGTATGTGTGTATGTGGAAGTGTGTGTGATGGTATGTGGATTTGTGGGACAGTGGGCCGTGATATGTGGCGCTCTGTGATTTGCTCATACACACCATGTTTTTTTGGGGGTGGGAGGGCAGCAATTCATCCTTCGCTCCAGGCAGCACAGAGGCTTGGGCGGGCCCTGCATAGGGTCGGCGCCGCACGAGAAAAGTCCTGAAGTCTGGCATGTGAAGAGGTAATGATGGAGGAAGCCAGGAGCAGGTCATTGTTGGATCTTAGGGAGCGTGCTGGGGTGTATTTGGTGATTAGTGAGGAGAGGTAGTGGGGGATTGGAGATAGTGAGGGCTTTGTAGGTCAGGGGGAGTAATTTGACTTTAATTCTGCTGTGGATGGGGAGCCAGTGTAGGTACAGAGAAGGTTGGCAGAAACAGTCTCTTCATGCTCTAAGCACCACAATATGTGCTCTCAATTCTACTAGGAAGTCATCATCATCATCATCATTATCATCATTTATATAGCGCCAACAGTTTTCTCAGCGTTTAACAATAACCAATGGGAATGAGACAAAATGAATACAAACATAGAAACAGAAGCAAGAGGTGCAGAGTGCCCTGCTCGGATGAGGTCAAACAAATGTATCTCTTCTCTGTGTATTATTTCACGGTAACAGAACAGACTTCCTTACCTCATCCCCCAAAAATTTTATATCGTCGATAAAGCCCTGCATTTTCTTGGACATTTCGTTAAATGACATCTTTTTCTTCTTCTGCACAATCGATTTCGCCTCGCTCGACATGGACTCCTGAAAATTGCCAAGAACGTACGTTTAGGCGTTATCAAAGAATTATAATTAGTAATGAGATCGTAACACCATACCGTAACACGTACGTTTCCTATGGACTCTGTCTACAAGTGGCTAATAATTAGAGCCTACCAGGGTTTATGGTTATCATCAAGCATGATTTGTGTGGTTGTGATGACAGATGATTGATGACCTACAACCAAACCAATGTATTCTGATGGTGAGAACAGCTTCAATAGAGAAACTGTTTATGTCTGCCACGTTTCGACTCCTTCATGGAGACTTTCTCAAGTGTCTTGCTTGAGAAAGGCTCCGCGAAGGAGTCAAAACGTGGCAGAACTAAACCGCCCCTCTTTTATATTCTGATGTTATGACTGGCTTCACCTGTTCAGTTGTATGTATTGTGGACTTGCTGCCCTAACAAGCTGCCCAGGAGGCCAATTCTCACTTATAGTTCACGTGGTGATATATCCCTAATTTTAGTTTAGGACAGATGATAACCCTTTTGCATTCATTCACATCCTCACAGGAAAAACGCAGCCGGACAGTTCTATGAATTGAGTCAAAATAATACATACCAAAGAATCAATTATTTTTTTATTTGTGGGGAAAACCACCTACACCCACCAACACATATACAAAATTAAGTCACACAATCCAATTTACAAGGTGTGGGATGGTGTAGGTATTAAAAAATATATATATATTACTAAATAATAACTTATTAACATTTATAATTGATATAGAAAAGGATATTTGGAATGAAGTAGAGATTCGGTCAGAGATTATCTATGTATAGGGAAGGTGTTCAGACAATTATTTGGAATCCTGGTTAAAAAATAGGCTTAGATCAGGTGGGGATACAGTTAAAAAAAAATCACAGATACATAGTGCAGAACGTTTTAAATCAAATCAATAAAGTAGACGCTTTAAGAAATCTCACAAGATAAATTATAGATAATCGCACATCAATTGTTACCACTCAACGCTATGTCCTCGGGACCATTCTGCCACAATACCTCCACCTTGAATCCAGCTGCCACACAGATACTTGGTGATGTATTAAGACTTTATCAGGGATCATTTGGTTAATTCTAATTTTATAAGACGAAACGCGTTGAATTTTATATTGTTACCATTAAAATTCATAATTATTTACCCACAGGAACTCATGCAGGAAAAAACACCTGGGTAAATAATTAAAGATAAGTTTTAATAGTACCAATATAAAATCCAACACGTTTCGTCTTATAAAATTAGAATTAAGACTTCATCAGAGATCCCCTGATTAATTCTAATTTTATAAGACAAAACGCGTTGAATTTTATAGTGTTACCATTAAAATTCATAATTATTTACCCACAGGAACTCATGCAGGAAAAACCACCCGGGTAAATAATTATAAAGATAAATTTTAATGGTACCAAAATAAAATCCAACGCGTTTCATCTTATAAAATTTTAATTAATCAGGGGATCTCTGACGACATCTTAATTCTAATTTTATAAGACAAAACGGGTTGGATTTTATATTGTTGCAACTTCCAACTTTAAGGGAACCATAGATAAATGTGATAAATAGATAAAAGGGGACAGCCCAGTCCAAAAATAATTGCAAACAGGAAATAAATTCCCTGCCCCCTGCTGTAAGGACCGTTAGGCTGTGGTCACAACCAGCAGAATATAGACAGATGCCACGTGCATGTAAAATTAACAAACGGGTGAATCCCCGAATGTTTGTAGTTATAACGCTCTTCTTCATAATAAAAAGGTCACACTAGTACGCCCTATATAGAAAGCGCTTGTGCCTGTTCCTTTAGTTTCTGTCTATATTTTAAGGGAACCATTGATATAATAATAGATGTTTGAGTTACAGACCATCAGAAAAGCAATTCCATGTAAGACAAAGAAAACTCCGCTATTTCTGTTTATTGACAGCTTAAAAATAAATCACGTGTTCTCCTATTATTATGCCACACAACTGGCACAAATTGTTGCCTGGCATTAACCTACGAGATTACGCCACTGGGTAGACCTGGAACACATCCTCATGTTCCCGGACAGCCCACACCTGTGGATTTAGCTCTCAAAGCGTCATCGTCCTATCCTGCGAGCATCATGCCTGGCTCTTGTGAATTTGGCTTGGCTGTGGGACAAACTGGCCACTAAACGTGACCTAACATCTTTCCTGTCTCCTATATGTCCGATACTGTGCAATAGAGACTTCCTACCCACCCTTAATGTGAGCAGTGGAGAGGGTTGGCTGGGCACCAACATACAGAGACTTTAACACCTTTATCCCGGGGAGGGGGTCAACTGTTGAGGCTAGAGGATCTCCCGCACCATCTCACAGAGCCTTCCACTCATCCTTTGTCCTTTCTCCAATTGAGAACCTTCGCAAATCAACAGCATATTAACCCTTTCGCTGCTGAGGCTTTTCCCGCCCCTGTGCTGAGGTCATTTTTACCTGTTTTGCGCATCATGTTTAAACGTGTTTTGAAGGCTTATTTTATTATATGACCCAGACATATTATATATCGTTCTTTCCGTCAGACTCGGTAGATTCATAATATGTCATTATTATATGTATACGTTATGTCATGTCTGTATATTATAACAAAAAATGCAATAAAATATGTATTTTCAATAATTTACAACGTGTAAAGTGTTTTTTTCCACATTTTAACATGCGACCAATTGCGGTTATATTTTGTATGGGGTGCGCTTGTTAAAAAAATTAGAGATGGGGTCTCGTTACATTTTTTTTTGGGGAAAATGACACTATTTTTAACAAACACACCGCATACAAAAATCGTTAGTGCAGCATCATTGTTCACATTATAATTGAAATGGGAACAATATTGCTGCATTAACAAACCAAAAAAAAAAAAAAAAAGTGTTTATTTTATTTTTTTATTTTATTTTTTTAATTTTTTATTTTTTTTTACAAAATTTTTCACTTTCATGTTTGGTATCGTTGGAACGGCCATGCTCTGGCCGATCCAACCATACCAAAATTTAACCCCTAGCTGCCACGGATCGGGAGATAGGGAGTTCATTGGAACTCCCTATCTCCACCGTTGGTGGCAGTCAAGGGTTAAGTCCAGGACTGGCGTCATCGTGCTACGCACGATGACGCCAGTCCTCAGGGGGAGTTCCCGGAGGCTTGGCCGACATCCAAGATGTCGGCCAGCTCCGGGAAAGGATCGCGAACCGGCGCTTTTCAGCGCCGATTCGCGATCCAGCTTCCCAGGGGTTAATGCCAGGCATCATTTGGAAGGGCAGGCTGTGCCCTTCCAAATGATGCCTGGGTTAACCCCCGCAGAGCCGCCGATCGGGAGGGAGAGAGGTCCGAAGGACCTCCCCCCCTCCCTTTCAGGCGCCTCCTCCGCACATGCGGGGGGCGCCTGAATTAGGTGTCATCGCGCCCCCGCGATGACACCTAATTCTGGCGGCTGCTGTTCCGGATGCCGGGCTGACATCCAGGATGTCAGCCCGCACCGGAGGGGCCAGCGATCGGCCGGAACTCGGCCGAACGCTGACCCCAATGAGAGGACGCGCTCAGCGCGTCCTCAGCACACCAGCGGGAATGCTGAGGACGCGCTGAGCGCGTCCTCAGCAGCGAAGTGGTTAAGGCGGCCGCCTTGTCGACTTTATCTCCCATTGAATGCAATGTAAATCTGTAAATTGGGGTCTTATTCTAAGGGCTTGATTTCGACTCTCTGCCGTTCCCTCATGCCCCTCCTGGATTGGAAGGTCCTACGTTATGTTGCAGCCTGGGGAGCGGATCTCGGGGAGTCGATGGATGCAGAGGACTGGGCTGATATTTGGGAATCCATGAAATTCGTCTCAGTTTGCACAACATTTAAGGGGCAACTTATTAAAACAATCTTCTGGTGGTATGTTATGCCAGTTCAACTTTCTCGCATGTCACCTGTTACTCCCGACACTTGCTGGAAGGGTTGTGGAGCTTGCGGCACCTACATCCATATGTGGTGAACCTATCCTCTAGTACAAGAGTCCATACTATTCTAGTTGCTGTTCTCTCTAAGAATATTCTCATGGACCCCTGGGACTTCCTGCTTTCCCGCCCCAATCTGGACATGTCTAAGCAGGAGAACAAATAATGCTTAAGCAAATAGCCCATCGGGTCCTGGCCGAGGGATGGAATAGTCCACCGGTTCCTCCAGTTGACCGCCTCCATTCTAGCCCGCGGGGAGTACAATTTATGGACGAACTGACTGCACTGTCCACTCATACTCAACCCTCATAGTATAAGACTTGGGCTCCCTGGTTGGCCCACCTCGACCTCTGGTCCCGCCGAACTAGACATGGGCTTCTGGTTTAGTGTCGATACCTCACTTATAGTGCTCTTTCTCTGTAGGATGTATCTGCCGGGCTCTCTCTCATGATTGCCTTCAGTTGGTTTCTTTTTCTTCTTTTCTATCTCCCTTTTCTCACCTGTTCTGTCCTTCAGGGGCTTGGGTATGCCCCTTCTTCTCCATTCCTTACCCCTCCCTGGGTTCTCTTATATGGCTAAATGTGGAAAGTGTTGTTATCCTTGTTGAACTTTGATTCATGTCAGCTGTGTATTTTCATTGCTTTCCAATAAAAAAGTATACTTAAAAAAAATTCACAAAGTTGTTGCTTTCAAACGTCTTGCTGGATTTTTCGCCAGGAGAGACTTGCTCACATTCAGGGTCTAACGTAGTAAGCTGAAACGCATGGAGACCACCCAATGGACTTACAGAAGTGTACCACTCCTTATGGTCCTGACATACTCACCAGCTCTCGTTTGCAGAGGATCGCCCTTTTCTTGTCCAGGGCAGTTGTGTTGGACATTTTTGCCTGCTTTTCTGACGCAGCAATGACATTCCTGCGAAACAGATAAGCTCAAATGAAGACTTGCGTACAGAGAAAAAGGCAGCGCTGGGACCAGCAAAACATGGAGAAAAAAAAGAAAGAAAAGAGAAGAAAATGGAAAAATAAAAATGAATAATGGGAGACATTGGTTTTTAAAAAATGGGAAAAAACAATAAAAAAATACTGATGAAAAATAATAAATTGAAAATAATAATTACAATAAGGAAAATCAATTATTAATAATAATTCTAGTGAAAAGCCAAGTTGATTATTTAGAGGAATGAAAATAATAATAATGAATAATTAAATATTATGATTTAAAAAAACAAAAACGCCACAAAAACAGCTGAAATTATTGGATCTGATAATTTTAGCGGGTTCACGGCGGCGAATCGGATCTGATAATTTCGGCGGGATTGCAGCGTTTTTGTTTTTTTTATCTGCGGTTTTGAGGCGGCTTTTCCTTGCACTTCGGGGACTCTGCTGTGAATGCTGAATTCACCGCAGGGTCGGAGAATTTGATTCCATGAAGTGCGGGGAACGAGAAAGCTTCCGAAACTCGGGTGGAATTCCAGTGCTCTGCGTTATTATAAATTCTCTATATTTACAGGGTTATTCAGAGAGCGTGAAAAGAAGGAGAATGACTGGAGAATGAAAAATTCTAGGTAAAAATAGCCAAACCAGAAAAATTCTCCCTTTTATCTCACTTTCCAAATCGGCTATTTTGACCTAGAATTTTTCATTCTCCAGTCATTCTCCTGCTTTTCACCGCTCTCTGAATAACCCTGATAGAATCTAAAGGAAAATATGCAAACCTTACTTGCTCATGATGACAAATTCACTCAGAACCTCCCTCATTTTATCTTCTGGTGCAAAATCAGAAACCTTTACCAGTTCTCTCATCTTCTCCAAGCCTTCATCCTACAAAAGAAAAAGTGAATTTAGGAACAGCGTCTTAGGCTAGGGTCAGATGAGCGCATTTTGTACGGACTGTGCGTCCGTGCAGTACGGACGCACTTACTGACTGACAACAAGGTAGTGGCCACACAGTCGGTTTTTTTCACGGATGTATTTTTTGACTGATGTAGCAGGGAAAATAAATTACAATGAAAAAACATTCTGTCCGTCAAAAATGCTGGACGTATAAATGCAGTCCGTCTGACCTCGTTTCATCACTCACACACAAAGCTACACAGATGTTGCGGACGTGGCGCACTCCGCACGTCCGTTCTAGCAGTATTACGTTCTTGCCTAACCTGCGTCCGTTTGCCGCGTCCGCCATGCATCCGCACTTCCGTGCAGACGTACTTCGTGTGTGGGGCTCCATTGGTCAGAATGAAATGCTGCCGCGGACGTACAAATGTGGGGCAACACGGACGTGATAACTGCGCTCGTCTGACCCCAGCCTTAGGGGAGAGTCCAATAGGGTGATGTAGCGTAGGTCTTTACTAAGCTCTTTTGGAGGTATTTCAATAGGTCCGGCCACTACCTTTAACAGTTTATCTCCTTTGTCTCTGTTTTCCCATTACAATAAATCGTTATTTGTGTATTTTATGTAAAAACTGCAGAACCTCTAATAAGAACCAAACAAAACATTTCCCTCCCTCTGAGACTCATGATTATATCTTTCTTAGGGAGGTTTCCACCTATAGCTGGATGTCTCTCACTTGGGGCTGAGCAATGAGATAGTGTATTAGGACATCGGGCGCAGGGCTGGATTTCTAAATAGGCAGAGTAGGCATGTGTCTACAGGCGCCTGCCACAAGGGGGCGCCTTGCTCTGAGAAAATAAACTTTTAAAAAAATTACAATTTACAATCATTTAGACTCCTGTATCTCTGGCGCCCTACAGGCTAGAGGGACATATAATGTGTCATTGCAAAGGCCAGAGTATGGCCTTTGTCATGTCTATATATTTTACTGAAGCGTTTCCATCCTTTTAGTCCTAATAAAGTGGCTGAATTTAACCACCTGGTGCCTGAATTTATCTTTTGTTCTTACTGTGTATTTGTGTCAGTTTGATCCTTGTTGTGTGTGTCTGTTCGCTTGTGAGTGTCTGTGTGCTTTTGTGTGTCTGTGTTCTTGTATCTGTGTGCTTGTGTGTTTTTATCTGTGTGCTTGTATGCTTGACTGTGTGTTTTTCTGTCTGTTTGTCCGCTTGTGTGTGCCTCTTCTTGCGCGTCTGTGTGCTTGTGTTTCTGTTTGCTTGTGTGTCCGCCTGTGTTTTTATGTGTGTGTGTCTTTTTGAGTGTCTGTCTTCTTGTGTGTCTGTGCTGGAGCTTGTGTGTCTCTGTGTTTGTGCTATCTTGTCTCTGTGCTTTTGTATCTGGCACATGTACGTGGCTGACTTGCAATTGGCAGTGAAAAGACAGAACGGTTGAATAAAAAAATAAAAACGATAATATTTTTTTACACTGAATCCTATGGGATTCGCCTTTTTAATTGCGTCGAACTGAATCACTGAAAATCAGGACATTTCACAGATATTTCGGTGCAGTTCAGCGTTTTCTGAACCAAACGCCTTTTAAAAAAAATGGGAATCAAAGATTTCTTCTAAAGAAAATAAAATACAAAAAGTTGTTCTAAAAAATAAATAAATAAAAAGACGGTTTCGTTGAAAATGAAAAGACGGAACGGATGAACAAAAAAAAAATAAACAGTAATATTTTTTTTACACTAAATCCCATAGGATACTCCCGTTTAAACCTGTCGAACTGAATCACTGAAAATCAGGACATTTCACTGACATTTCGGTGCAGTTCGGCGTTTTCTGAATAGATTAACCATTACGTCTCTATGGGACAATTTCGCTGCCGCCAAAGATCGCTGAATTGCGGTGAACTGCACCATATTTTGTTGTCAATTCGTCAGTGTTGGGTGAATTGATAGCTTAGTGAATAGCCACATTGGCCCGAAATTGCACAGTGCAGTGATATTCACCGTTCAGGGCAAGTTCGTCGCTTTCTGAGTAGCCCCTGATGTATCTTGCACGTGATGTATTGCAGACGATCGGGTGTCTGCTTCCTGCAGCGATAGAGCATCCTAATAAGTCACCGCAATCTTACTATGAATTAAGTTCTACGCAAATAATAAATCTAACACGACAATCCCTTTGTTAAGAATAGACTCGTGCAATTACTTCAGCCATCAATCACTTTGATATTCTATACACACGGGCATCGAGAAATGTCTCGGCGTCTGAAAAGGCCATCGCGGAAAATTTCAATCTCTTAATGAAGTAACAGAGCTGCACCTAAATTAGGTTTTTAATCTCCTTTTAATAAGAATAAAAGCCTTGGATCACATGGGTCCCAGCCAAGCGTGAATTTTATGATTTAAAGAAGGGATTTTAGGAGCTATGGGATACAGTGAATTTTAACACTCGATAGGAGAAAGAAAAGAAGGAAAGTGAATGTATGCGGGACAGTATTTGGGCTGTGATTTCTATACATTTTGAGCTAAATCACAAACAGAGCATGAAACACAGCGCTTGAGACGTACAGTATACCTCTGTGCTGCACTTTATTTATTTATTTATTTATAAAGGATTTTACCAGGAAGGATACATTGAGATTTCTCTCGTTTTCAAGTATGTCCTGGCTTCAAGAACATTGAATGTTAAACAGAAATACAAAGTAATAAAATGCAAAATATTAAAAATTGCACAAATATAAAGATTACCAGAAAATAAATATATTCTCTATGTTACATGTTTACAGGTGCATTCTGTATATAGTCACTGTGTTACATGTTTACAGGTGCATTCTGTATATAGTCACTGTGTTACATGTTTACAGGTGCAGTCTGTATATAGTCACTATGTTACATGTTTACAGGTGCATTCTGTATATAGTCACTATGTTACATGTTTACAGGTGCATTCTGTATATAGTCACTATGTTACATGTTTACAGGTGCATTCTGTATATAGTCACTATGTTACATGTTTACAGGTGCATTCTGTATATAGTCACTATGTTACATGTTTACAGGTGCATTCTGTATATAGTCATTATGTTACATGTTTACAGGCGCATTCTGTATATAGTCACTATGTTACATGTTTACAGGAGCATTCTGTATATAGTCACTGTGTTACATGTTTACAGGTGCATTCTGTATATAGTCACTGTGTTACATGTTTACAGGTGCAGTCTGTATATAGTCACTATGTTACATGTTTACAGGTGCATTCTGTATATAGTCACTATGTTACATGTTTACAGGTGCATTCTGTATATAGTCACTATGTTACATGTTTACAGGTGCATTCTGTATATAGTCACTATGTTACATGTTTACAGGGGCATTCAGTATATAGTCACTATGTTACATGTTTACAGGTGCATTCTGTATATAGTCATTATGTTACATGTTTACAGGCGCATTCTGTATATAGTCACTATGTTACATGTTTACAGGAGCATTCTGTATATAGTCACTATGTTACATGTTTACAGGTGCATTCTGTATATAGTCACTATGTTACATGTTTACAGGTGCATTCTGTATATAGTCACTATGTTACATGTTTACAGGTGCATTCTGTATATAGTCACTATGTTACATGTTTACAGGTGCATTCTGTATATAGTCACTATGTTACATGTTTACAGGTGCATTCTGTATATAGTCACTATGTTACATGTTTACAGGTGCATTCTGTTTATAGACACTGTCAGGGTTATCCAAAGAGATTCGAAAAGTCACCACACGTTCGGTGACTTTTCTTTCTCTTCAATTCGGTTTGTGTTGCCGATCCCATTTCGGTGACCCTGCGGTGTATTCAGCAAGCACCACAGGGTCCCCGAATTGCAGGGAAAAGCTACCGCAAACCTGACGAAAACTAACCGCAAAACCTGACGAATGCACGCTGAAAACCCTCAAAAACATCTGGATTAACCCATCGAAGACGCCGGAAAAACCCGAGCAGGACCCAATCACACGCAGCGAAGCCTCCGGAAAAAGCCGAGACCGCAGACAGAGGGAGGTGAATAAATTTGCAAAAGAGTTTGTATGAATGTGAAAGTGAAAAGCTGTTTGCAAAGAAACTACTGAGCGAAAATGTCTGAAATTTACATATGAGGTCCAGGGAATGATAATAAAAAGGGCTGCTACAGAAAAAATAAGTAAACTTAAAGAAAAAAAAAAAAAAATCGGACTTTTAAAAGAAAAAAATTATTCAGAAAAATGCTTAAAGTATCCTGAAAAATCTATAAATAAAGAGACTCTTTACTGCAGAATTTTATAATGAACGGTTTATTAGATATTGAATTAAAACGGGAATATTTTTAACATTGAAGCCTATGGGATTCTCCTGAATTAACTTGCCGAATTAAACCACCGAATGGCAGGGGATTTCGGGAACCTTTCACTGCTGGTTTGTGTTCTCTGAATAGCCGAAGCAGTGCTTTTCATGGGGATTTCACTGCCCTCGAACAGGCACCGAACAGGCACCGTATGTGCAGGCAATTCACCAGGATTTGGCGAATTGCCTGCTCTCTGAATAGCCGAATGGCCAGGAAAGGTAACCGAACGCTGATTTTCAGCCTTCGGTTACCTTTCTCAAGCAATTCGGATCTCTTTGGATAACCCTGTATGTTACATGCTTACAGGTGCATTCTGTATATAGTCACTATGTACTGTACATGTTTACAGGTGCATTCTGTAAATAGTCACTATGTTACATGTTTACAGGTGCATTCTGTATATAGTCACTATGTTACATGTTTACAGGTGCATTCTGTATATAGTCACTGTGTTACATGTTTACAGGTGCATTCTGTATATAGTCACTGTGTTACATGTTTACAGGTGCATTCTATATATAGTCACTGTGTTACATGTTTACAGGTGCATTCTGTATATAGTCACTATGTTACATGTTTACAGGAGCATTCTGTATATAGTCACTATGTTACATGTTTACAGGAGCATTCTGTATTGAAGGAATGTTAATAGAGATCGCTTAAGTGACTTTAGACTGGGGGAAGATTTGATGGTGTCTGGGAGGTTATTCCATAATTGCGGTGCTCTGTAGGAAAATGAGGATCGAGCCACTGTCTTTTTGTATTGTGGTATTGCAAGTAAGGTGCTGGTCCTGGATCGGAGGTTATAGGATGAGGGAACTGCTTGAGGAAGCAGCCTATTCAGGTAGGGTGGCAGCTTCCCAGAAAAGCTCTTAAACACCAGGTTGGAAAGGTGAAGGGTGCGTCTAGATTCCATTGACAGCCAGTTTAGCTCTTTTAACATGTCACAATGGTGGGTCATGTAGTTACATTGTAGCACAAAGCGGCAGAATGAGTTATACAATGTAGTAAGTTTCTGAAGGTGTGTTTGCGGGGCGGCTGCATACACTACATCTCCGTATTCAATAGCCGGCATAAGCATTTGTTGTACAATCTGCTTTCTTACCGCGGGACTCAGGCAGGATTTGTTTCTGTACAGGGCACCTAGTTTTGGGTAAAGTTTAGATGAGAGTTTTTTGATGTGGGGGCCAAAGGATAGATTAGGGTCCAACCACATACCTAGATATTTGGGAGAAGTGACTGTGGTCAGTGTATCATTTGATTTTGTCCTCACATCTACTTAAAGGGACACTCTAACAAAAAATCACCCCCCCCTGTTTTTTAATCCTAACCTATCCCTATTCCCTTAATAAATAGTTATTTTTTGTTTTTGTGTTTTTAACTGTAATACTTACCCTAAAATCCTCTGGTTTCCAGCGCTGTTTTTTTTTTTTATACTCACCTCCCTCCTCTTCCGCTCCCATCCTTGTTTCTTCTTCTTGCCTTCTGGTTTACGTGAGAAGCGCGCATGCGCACCTCTCACGTAAGCCAGCCAATCGGCAGGCTTCCTCCCGGCTCCCTCTGAGGATTAGTGTTGCGCGTAAGAGGATGCGCGCAACACTAACCCTCAGAGGGAGCCGCCAGCTTCTGCGGTGAGTTGGAGACATCATCGCGCTGAAAGCGCGATGACGTCTCCTACTCGGCAAAAGTCGGCAGAAGCGAGAAATATGATTCCAGCTCTGCTGACTGACAGCTGGGAGGGCGGAGTAAAGTCCTCCGCCTCTCTCAGCTGTTTTCAGCATTTTCTGCTGAACCGCTGAGCGGAGGGAGGGGAGACAGAGGGCAGCATACTCCGGGCATCATGACCACCTAAAATAGCTTAGGTGGTCATGTTGCCTAGAGTGTCCCTTTAATTTTAACACGTCCGGTGTTGAGCCTGCTTATTACCATACCCTAGCGTCTCTGTACTTTGTATGGGAAATGTTAATGTGCCTCAAGAGATGGAGAACCAGCTATTCCAAGCAGCTCACTCCCATCTGCGTCTGATGTTATTATGAAAAGAATAACGTTACTCAAAGGCTGGTGCTAAGCGATTTTGCAGCGGCACAATCATTTACACATAAAACTAAATTTCCCAAAAATCCCATACTCACCTCAGATCCCACGGTGGAGAAAGCAGCGTGATCCAACGCGTCCTCGCTGCGCAGGCAGAGAAACGCTGGGAACATACGCAACATGCTCTGTGCATGCGCGCAGCTCCGATCCATCGTTCAGTGCAGGCGCTACGGAACTTGCATATGTAAAGTGACCAAGTCCAGTAGCGGTGCACAACTTATAGTTCCTACACTAAGTTGTGTAGGAGCAGAAATTGCACAGAAAATCTTCAGGGACTTCAAGGTTCGGAAGTCACTGAGCAGAAGAGGAGGAGCTGCGCCCGGCGAGAAACAAAAGGGAGTAAAATCACCTAAAAAGAGGTTGTCAGAAGCATCTACCCAATTTTTTCAGGGCAAAAAAAGTTAACTCTATTTATTAATAATGAATGCCTTTAATGTCTCCTGTACAAGGTATAGGAGACATTAATTTACAGTAAGGCAGCGATATGACTGAGGTGAAAGCAAAGGTTTATGGCAAGGGTGGAATAGCAACTGAAAACTTCAGGATATTGGATGGAATTGAGCTTAAGATCAGCCTCAGCAGTTCTCTTAAGGGGTTATTCAGAGAGCACCGAAATGTCACTGACATTAAGGTGCTTTCTCGTTCCCTGCACTTCGGGGAATCAAAGTTCCCCACCCTGCGGTGTATTCACAGGGAGTGCAGGGAAAAACTGCCGAAAACCCGTCGAATTCCAAGAGAAAAGGCGCATCCGATACGATCCAAATTATCAGATCACGCAAACCGCTGCAAAAAACACGCCGAACACGTCTGGAAAATGCCAACGAGCCACCGATCGCAGCACAAACCAGCCGCCGGAAAAAGCCGACAAGCTGACGAACGGGATAAAAAAAAACAAAAAAAGTTTGCTTGAAAGTTTAAAAAGTGAAACGCTGTTTGCAAAAAAACGAGTGAACGAAAATGCCTGGAATTTACATATAAAATCCTATGAATGATAATAAAAAGGGCTGTTACAGAAAAAAGAAAAAACAATTAAAAAAAATCCCCAAAAATAAAAGAGACTTTTTACTGCGGATTAAAATAATAAACGGTTTATTAGATATTGAGTGAAAACGGGAATATTTTTAACATTGAAGCCTGTGGGATTCGCCTGAATAAACCTGTCAAATTAAACCACCGAATGGCAGGGCATTTCACTGCTGTTCGATGTCTCTGAATAGATGAAGCATTGCTTCTCTATGGGGGATTTCACTGCCCTCGAACACGCACCGTACGTGCAGCCAATTCGCCAAAATTTGGCGAACTGGCTGCTCCCTGAATAGCTGAATGGCCCCGAAATGTCACAGTACGCAGAATTTCAGTGTCCGGTTACATTTTGGTGACATTTCAGACCTCTCTGAATAACACCTTATATGTCAAGAGTGGAATAGCGCCCCTTCTGGTACATGAATTAAATGACTTCACGTTGATGTCAAAGAGTTCACATGGTTGTAGCAGAGGAGACATTCGTGGTCCTGAATGATACCCAGCTTCTGAACAGTCGCGGGGACTCAGCACAGTCCTTCGAAATATATGGAATGGTATTAAGCTGGTAGTCTTAGATTTTTGATGTTTTATTTTTAGGCTAATGTCAGGCGAACGCAGTCTGAGCGCACCCTGCGTACGTGCATAAGGGACGTACGTACTGACGGAAGATACTGTAGACACCACACGGTCTGTTTTTCTTGACGGACGTAGAGAAAAAAAAGGGAAATATGGGAAATAAAATGAATTAAAATCAAAATGACAGGTACAGTCAGCCAGACCATAAAAACTTCTGAGCATCAACGTGATGGACGTCGCAATGATGGACATCTGACGTCACGTCATCACGCACACAGGCCGCTACGTTGACGCGGCGCACTCTGTGCGTCCGTCGTAGCGCTTTTACGTCGAGGCCTAAATGGCGTCCGTTGCCACCTGCGTGGTGCGAGCGCACTTCAGAGCACACGTACTTCGTGTGTTGGTCTCTATTGATCACAAATCAATGCCACGGCGGACGTTAAACTGTGCTGCGACACAGACGTGATGACGGCGTTCGTCTGACGCTAGCCTTACATCCAGCATATACTAAGATTATAGACTAAGCAGCAACAATCTAGACCCACTTACCAGGTGATCGGCCATTTTCTGAAGGACGTTAGACGAGTAAAGCCTAAACGTCTGATCCCCCCAGGTACTTTTTACATAGACGCAAGGTTTCTTTTCGTAAAACGGCAAATAATGGTAGTTCCTGTAAGAATAGGACAATTCTCAGTCAGATTTATTGGAGCGCCATTTTTCTATTTCCTCAAAACACAAACGAACGACAAAGTGGCCGCGCAGGACCGACACATAACATCGCAGATGTAAAGAAATCAATAAAATAGGCGAAGATTAATAAGACAGTGATATCCGCAAAAGTAGCCTCAGAGAAATGTCTGAATGTAATATTTAACAAAACCAAAAAAAGCACCTGTTTCCCTCTGTTATCAGAGGCTTTTCTGGCGTAGTCACCGATCTATAGGACATTGTGACGTCTGGTGCCGGAGCTTCCGGTTCATCGGTTTGCAGGAGAGGTGCACTCTCCTCGTCATCAGCTGCTGGATGCCTCTTTTTACTTGCAGACGGGGACACGCCATCCAGAACATTACCATAATTACCTACAAGCAGTCATGATAGGATGGAATGTGTGAGAAGCACATTTTTTAATCCCAAAATATAAAAAAAAATCCCAACCCATTTCATCGACGACTAAGGACTGATTTAGAATAAAATACAATTAATAATTCAGTGACAATTTTCATAATATACCAATAAATTACATCACTTTAAAACCAGACAGGATCCGATTAAGGTTGATACTTAAGAAGATCCTTGAAGAGGTCCAGAACATTTAGGGCTAAATTACGATCTCAGCGTTAAAACGCGGGCGCAAGGGAGGAAAAACTGCACCTGCAGTTCTCCCCCTTGCGCCCGCGTTTTAACACTGGATTATAATGCAGGTGCAAAAAATGCTGCCTGCATTGTTACCGCCTGTTAAAATCAAGGATGCTCGTGGCAGCACTCCTTAGGACTCCATTGAGTTCCCCCCTGCCGGTCACATGACCAGCCGGATCTCGTCTTGCGAGATCCGGCCGGTCGGCTTAGTGATACGAAGGGAGAGACTGAGGAACTTTTCCTCCCAGTCTTTCCCTGCTCCCGCCGGGCGCAGAAGCGGAATCCGTTAACACCAAGTCCTGGTTCTGGTCAACTTTTTGTTAACCGCAGCCGGACATTAATCAGCGTTAGGACTTTGTAATCCAGTGCTGATTAACACTTTGCGCTCCCCATCTTAAGTATATGGAGCGCAAAGTACAGTAACCTCGCGCAGAGGAGCGCAAGGTACCAAACACAAACGGGTTACTTAACCGTTTGCGCTTGGATTGTAATATGCAGTGAACATCGCAGCAAACGTTAACACTCACGCAAGTGAGCGTTAACATTTACGTGATGATTGTAATTTAGCCCATAGAAAGCTTATTTCAGCAAAAAAAATGCAAATGAATTTAGATGTAATGAGTAGAAGAGGACCAAAGGGTATGGAACAAGGACTAGTTTTTAAAATATGAGCATATCATGTAAATACAGTTTCAAGAAAAAGTACCCTTTGGGATTACGTGGAGTTTTGCATGAATTGGTCATAGATGAAGATCAGAGCGCATTTTAAGTCACAACAATTTGAAAAATACAGTCTGCTTAAAATAATACAACACAAACATAAGAACATGTAAACATTCACCGTGCAGGGTGGAAAAAGTATCTGAACCTTTGGACTTAATAACTGGTTGACCCTCCTTTGGCAGCAATAACCTCAACCAAACGTTTCCTGTAGTTGCAGATCAGACCTGCACAACGATCTGGAGTAATTTTGGACCACTCCTCTTCACAAAACTGTTTCAGTGTAGCAATATTCTTGGGATGTCTGGTGTGAATCGCTCTCTTAAGGTCACGCCACAGCATTTCAATCGGGTTGAGGTCAGGACTCTGACTGGGCCACTCCAGAAGGCGCATTTTGTTTTGTTGAAGCTATTCTTTTTTTGAATTACTTGTGTAGCGCTGCTTTAAAGACTGTGTTCTGCTGCATTTAATTATTATGGCCACCAGAGGGAGACAGAGAAATAATGGACTATGCTGGACAAAGACTGAACTACACCTTCCATCATGCTTTGCGTGAGGACAGGAAGGGGGTGGAGGAGGAAGAGGAAGGAGATCAGCAGCCTCGTGGAGGGCATGTTCAGAGTGAGTGGAGTATTGAAAGGTGGGGGACGCACGTGAGAACTGTCAAGGATCGCGACCAGGCCGGAGTACAGGCGCTGCCTCACTGGTGCTGGAGATCGGGACAGTGACCGTGCTGATGCTTACCTATGCAGCGCTGAGAGGTCTGGATGACAATCTGGTTCCGGCTGGACCCCGAGTTAGGAGACCGCGCTGATCGATTGAGAGTGCAGGCGGTGGATCGTCGCTCCAGTTGCGGAGATTCGACAAGCAAGGAGCGGATCCAGTGGCACAGAGTCCCAATACACAGCGGAGAAGATCCTTGATCGGGTGCTGGACAGTTTGCCTATCGGATGGGTGAGAGGCCTCCCAGGCCGCAGTTCCCAAATAAGAAACACAAACTGCAGTATTGTTTAAATCTACAGGGCCCCAACGTGACTAGTCGAAGATTGTTTTGTTTCATTCACTGGCCAGTTGAATACAGTACCCGGGTACCCGAGACAATACACATACACATTTTTGAGCTATTATTCACAGGACTTACACTCCAGAACTGAGGGGGTTAACCGTTACTTTTGCCGCCGCGTGTTTTTCCCGCGTTATGAATCCTTGTCATTTAAATACTGTATATGCGTAATATTTGCTGCTTTATTGGGATCAGTAAAGTATATAATATAAGAAAATCCACAACAGTGCTGGTGTATAGTTATTTCCTAGTGCGGTGAGACTAACCCGAGGTTTATTATTATTATTATTATTCTTTATTTATAAAGCGCCAGCATATTCCGCAGCGCTGTACAATAAGCACAGTATAGACAGGGTTACAATACATTGAACAACATTATGACAAACAGTACAGGAGGAGATGAGGGCCCTATTCCCGTAGGAACTCACAATCTGGGAGGGTTGGGGTTGGAAACAGGAGGAGAGGACTGTAAGGTGAGAGTGATTGATGGTTGCGTCAGTTAGTTGGGTGGTAGGCTTCCCTAAATAGGAACGTTTTAAGGGAGTGTTTGAAGGAAGAGAAGTTAGGGGAAAGTCTGACAGTACGAGGGAGAGCGTTCCAGAGAGTGGGGGCTGCGCGTGAGAAATCCTGCAGTCTATCATGGGAAGAGGTGATGCGGGGAGAAGCTAGTCGCAGGTCACTGTTTGACCTTAGGGAGCGGGCTGGGGTGTATTTGGTGATTAGTGAGGACAGGTAGTGGGGAGCTGAGTTAGTGAGGGTTTTGTAGGTAAGGATAAGGATTTTGAACTTAATTCTGCAGTGGATGGGGAGCCAGTGAAGGGACTCGCAGAGGGGAGTGGCAGAGACAGAGCGGCGGGTGAGGTGAATTAGCCTGGCAGAGGCGTTCAGGATGGATTGTAGGGGGAGAGGCAGGACAGAGGGAGGCCAGATAAGAGATTATTGCAGTAGTCGAGTCGGGAGATTACCAGGGTGTGTATGAGTTTTGTGGTGACAGCGGTAAGAAATGGCCGAATTCTGTAAATATTACGCAGTTGGTATCGGCAGGAGGAGGAAAGAGACTTGATGTGGGGGATGAAGGAAAGAGCAGAGTCAAGTGTAACTCCAAGACAGCGAACTTGGTTTGATGGGGAAATGGTGATACCCTCCACCGTGATAGAGAAGTCAGGAGGTGGGGAGGCATTGGAGGGAGGAATAAGTAGGAGTTCAGTCTTTGACATGTTGATCTTTAGGTGGTGGGAGGCCATCCAGGAGGAGATGCCAGATAAACAGTCACTGACTTTTGAAAGGACAGGGGGAGAGAGATCAGGGGTAGAGAGGTAGATCTGAGTGTCATCAGCGTAGAGGTGGTAATTGAAGCTTTATTCAGCGGCTCCTCCGGGAGTGAGCGCTACACTTGTATGCTTTGGGTCATCGGTGGATACATGGAACAGCCTTCCAGTTGAAGTGGTAGAGGCCAAAACAGTAATTGAATTTAAGCAAGCATGGGATAGGTATAAGGCTATCCTAAACAAAAGATAAATCCAGGTAAAGTATCCATGTAATTGGGCAGACTAGATGGGCCGAAAGGTTCTTATCTGCCGACATTTTTCTATGCTTCTATGTTTCTATTGTCCTGTTGCATCACCCATCCTCTGCAGAGCTTCAGTTGGCGGACAGATGGTCTTATGTTTTCCTGCAAAATGTCTTTATAAACTCTGGAATTCATTTTTCCATCAATGACAACAATCCGTCCAGGCCCTGAGGCAGCAAAGCAGCCCCAAACCATGATGCTCCCTCCGCCATGTTTTACAGTGGGGATGAGGTTTTGATGTTGGTGTGCTGTGCCTTTTTTTCTCCACACATAGTGTTGTGTGTTTTTTCCAAACAACTCAATTTTGGTTTCATCTGTCCACAGAATATTTTGCCAGTAGTGCTGTGGAACAGCCAGGTGCTCTTTTGCAAACTTCAAACGGCTGCAATATTCTTTTTGGACAGCAATGGCTTCCTCCGTGGTGTCCTCCCATGTACTCCATTCTTGTTTATTGTTTTCCTTATTGTAGATGTGTCAACAAAAATGTTAGCATGTGCCAGAGATTTCTGTAAGTCTTTAACTGACACTCTAGGATTCTTCTTTACCTCATTAAGCATTCTGCACTGTGCTCTTTCAGTCATCTTTACAGGACGACCACACCTAGGGAGAGTAGCAACAGTGCTGAACTTTCTCCATTTGTAGACAGTCTGTCTTAAAGTGGACACATGAACATCAAGGCTTTTGGAGATACTTTTGTAACCCTTTCCAGCTTCATGCAAGTCAACAATTCTTGATCGTAGGTCTTCTGAGATCTCTTTTCTGTAAGGCATGGTTCACATCAGGCAGTGCTTCTTGAAACCAGTAAACCCAAAACTGGTGTGTGTTTTTAAAGGGCAGGACAGCTTTCAGCAACACATCCAATAATATCACACTGATTGGACTCAAGGTTGGCTCACTCCTGGCTCCCATTAGCTCTTGGAGAAGTCATTAGGCTAGGAGTTCACATACTTTTTCCACCCTGCACTGTGAATGTTTACATGTTATGTTCAATAAAAACATGAAAACATATAATGTTTGTGTTGTATTATTTTAAGCAGACTGTGTTTTTCAAATTGTTGTGACTTAGATGAAGATCAGAGCACATTTTATGACCAATACATGCAAAACTCCACGTAATCCCAAAGGGTTCACATACTTTGTCTTGCAACTGTATATACATCCTTTGACACGAGATACTGTTGCTCCACACATATGGACATTTCAAAGAGAAATAGTATGGGAAAGAGCTACAGATTTCTCCTGGCACCACAAAAAATCCATATTGGTAGCAGAAAAATAATGCCATGCTCGTAAATCAGCAAACTATAGGCGCAAGAATGACATTACATAGTTAGATAGGACGAAAAAAACACGTGCGTCCATCAGGTTCAGCCTTTCACACATCACCTACTGCTGTTGATCCAAAAGAAGGCAAAAAACCCAGTCTGAAGCGCTCGCCAATATGCAACATACTGGGAAACCATTCCTTCTTGACCCCAGATGGCGTCAGATTTCTCCTTGGATCAAGAAGCTTTTATCCACATATTAAATCTTATAACCCTTAATATTCTGTGTCTGCAGGAAGTCATCCAGCCGTTGTTTAAACGTCTGTACAGACTCTGACCCAACCACCTCAACAGGCAGAGAATTCCACAGCTTTATTGTTCTCACTGTAAAAAACCCTTCTTATGCTTCCTATGATTGAGTTTCTGCAAGAAACAAGAGGGTTATGTCTTTCATTATACAGGGTGAGCATCCCTTATCTGAAATCCAAGGACTCTTTCAGCACCGAAATATCACCACAAGTGGAAAATTCCACACCGGACCTCACGTGGCAGGGGTACAAAATTATTAAAATATTGTATAAAATGCCCTTCAGGCTGTGTGTATAAGGTGTGTATGAAACATAAATAAATTTTATCTTTTATCTTATGCAAATGTTCCAAAATCAAGAAAAAAAACACTTCTGGTCCTCGGTATTTCGGCTAAGTGATACGCACTCTACCCGTACAATGTTTTCTGCCTTATCAGGATCCAAAGGGTTAAAATTATTTAATAAACACAACAGAGAAACTTGAGAGGTATTCATTACCGACTGTAACTTCAAAACTTATAGGCTTATCTCCAATCTTCCGCTCAATCAGCGTCGCTTCAAAAAACGACCCAAAAAGGAGAAAATCTTCAAATTTCCCTTCATGGATCTGGGGAGAGATGCGTGAATTATTTCGCGTTAATCATTTTATAGAATTCTTCTAGTTCAGCTTTGTCTTCGGATATTATCTTACTTAGTCTACATTAAGATGTATCCGGCTTAAGCCGACACGGAATTTATGAGAATTTATGAGCAACAGTTTAATTGATAATTATGCGTTTAAAATCTTTACTTCAATAATTAGGACATTCATGAAAAAAATTATAGTTGGTTGATCTTAGATATTTTATTTATTTATTTATTTATAAAGGATTTTACCAGGAAGGATACATTGAGATTTCTCTCGTTTTCAAGTATGTCCTGGGTTCAAGATAGAAGATTATTCGATAAAATTAAACATGATAGATCATCCTGATTACAATACGGCCATTAAAGTTAAATTATTATCAGTTATATAAATTATATTATATACTGTATAATTAGATATATATACATATTATTAATCATTAAAGATAATGATTCATTGGATTGGGTGCCTGAATGAGCATTATGTGAAAAGTCCTTCACAAGCGTTCAGGGATACCAAGATTTGTGTTTAACGGGATGGGGCTCTATTACATTCTCCACGCAAATTCGTACGTGCAGCGCAATTTTTTTTGCACGCAGCGTTAAACGTTAACGCGCGTAAATTAACGTGGTATTACGATCCAAGCGCATCTTTTCATCCGTCAAAAAATACCGCGTGTAAGAAAGAAGTGCAAAAACGCGCGCACATTAACGTTGTGTGCAGAAATCGGTGGGCGGACTGTTTTTTCATGCGATTCAGCCAAATAAGAATTAAGAACCAATTGTCTCTCGTTCAGTTTTTGCGCCTGTCAAAATCAATCTGAGTATATATGCTGCAGCAATAATAAAAACACGCACAACCTCTCCATTTTATTGTTTGGGTATGTGTAGAATGTGTAACTACACTGCGCTGTATTTTTTTTTGGGCTGCTGTATTTGGTTTCGGCCAGAACGTTCAGATTTGCCGTTACCACCAGCTTTTAAAAGATGTTAAAATTATGAGCGCAAACGTCGTTCGTACAAATTTGCTTATCGATTGTAATACCATCCGCGTACCAGCGCACAAACGCATTTGCGCTCACAATGTTGAGTATGGGATGCGTGCACGTTAGACGTTAACGCGCATCGTTTGGGCGAACATCGTAATACGATGTTCAGCGCGAAGGGTTTTGCCCCTCGCGTTAATGCGTTCTTGCGCACACGTGCATTTTGGAGCGACGAGTGTAATAGAGCCCATAATGTATTAAAAAATATATAGGGTTATTCAGAGAAAGGTGAAAACCAGGAGAACTGGCAGGAGAAGAGAACAATCTAGACCAAATAGCCGATTTGGAAAGTGAGATAAATGGGAGAATTTTTCTGGTTTGTCTATTTTGACCTAGAATTTTCACTTCTCCAGTCATTCTCCTGAGGTTCACCATTCTTTGAATAGACCTGATAGTTTCCTTAATAGTTTTTCGCTACAGTGATTGGTCTCAGGGAAGGTGACGTCGATCTACCCTGTGTGCTGACGTCACTAGTGACCGATCTGGTGACTGGCAGCTGGGAAATTAACCCGTTGCTACTGGGAGCTCCTGTTGGCAAGGCGGTACCTCAAAGCAGCAAGATGGCATAGCGCCTCCGGCTGGTGCTGAGGCTAGCGTCTGGAACGCCTACATCACGCACGCACCGATAGTGTCAATGGCTGCCGCCAGACAATCGGTGACGCAATGTAGGCGGGCCACTCACCTCTATGGGCAGGCTGCGGGGTGTGCCATGCCAGCCCGTGACAGGGACAGCATAACACGCCCGAGGCGTCAAAGCGTTAAAAAATCCCCTCTGGTGGTGATGCTGGGTAAGGTGGTGGAAACTCCTCCGCTTCACCCAGCATTTTCTGCCAGATCGAGGGAGCTGGGATCGAGAGGGGAAGAGGGGGACACATCCTGACCACTTTATAATTGTAAAGTTGTCAGTATAAGTAGTGTCCCTTTAATGATGCACTCAACTGGACACCACGGACAGAGCAGAAGCCGTACATGTGAGATACCAAGCATAGTCGAAGTCTCCAGCCAATCATGGGTACAAAATATCAAAGACGGGCTACACAAACACCATTATGCTTGATGATTACAGCACATGTAGCCCGTCTTTAAGACTTTGTCTCAGTTCCAGTATTAGATAAATGCAGTGAGGGACTTCACTACAAAATAAAATTTATCAAGGTACTAATCTGGTGCAGAATGGTCTTGTGTGGCCCTCTCTTTGGAGCAAATGGTGAGCCAGGGATAAAAATGGCTAGTGTTGTCCAATGGCCAGCCTAGGCTTGCTTCATAGATAATAGCGATGACCGAAATGGTATTCCATAGTTCAGTAAATTTAACTCATAGATAATGAAAGAACTTCCAACCGATTTCAAATTTTTCAGGATGCTTACCTCCGGGGGCACATCAAAAGGCTCCACTTCCACTTGGATGGAGTTTGTCTTATCGGTGCCAGCGGAAGGCTTTGCTTCTTCCGATCCCTTGTCTCCTTTCTCTTTTCCTGAGCCCTTGGAGGATTTTGAGTCTTTAGTGGGAAGTTTAATGTCTTTGATGATCTTGGAAAACTTAGACTCGTGTGCCCCTCCCGACAGAATCTCAACAGCAATTTCAATCAAGATGCGTCCTCTGAACGATACGCCTTCTCCATGGCCCTCGTTGAGTTCTTGGTAGTCGTCCATTAAAGTAGTGTTCCGGGGGGAGCCGTAAAGATTGATCCAGGCCGGCCCGAATGTAGGGAGAAAGCCTGAAGGGTAAAGACGTTGTTTGAGAAACTCAACAATGTTGGATGGAAAAAATGATTGAAATTAGTGTACGATAATGACAACAATAAAAATGGTGGAAAGACAAAGAAATGCTGTTTAAGCATCATATATATATATATGAAGACATGTCACATGTCTACACAAGATGGGGCAAGTGTGTTAAGTCTACCTTTGTCTCCATCTTGCTCATCAGAAATCTTCTTCAAGTCTATGAAATGCGTTGCCAGTGCCACATCGTTCATGCTGCCTTCATCCCAGACCTGAATCTTCACTCTTCGACACAGTGGTGGAAACATTTCCTTGAATATAATCTGTTCGTGCCACACTGGATCAGCACAATTCTTCTGGGCTGTCGTTTTCCCCTACATATGTTAAACAACGCACAATTTAACACTAAATATACAATATAATATATAAGAGAAACAAGTGGGGTAACCTTAACGGCGCCTGTATCACTAGTACGATAGATGGACCGTGTGTAAGGGGCCCACAGTGGGATGAAAGCAGAGCTTTGCGGGCTGCTGTAGAGGTATATTCTTCCACAAATATAATATATAAAAATACAAAAGTGATATTCTTAATTTGACTTAATAATAGGGATGAGCTGTTTGGTTCGATCAGTTTGGAGTTTGACTCTAACATCGGCAGTTCTAAAGTTAGCGAATTTCGAACTTTTTGGCGTGTTCGAATTTTTTTTTTTTTAAAAAAAAGTATAAAAAATGCTTAAAAAATACAAAAAAAATCTAGAAATAAAGAGACTCTTTACTGCAGAATATTATAAGCAACGGTTTATTAGATATTGAATTATAAACTACCCAGAGCAAGAAGGCACGCATGTGGGCGATGATTAGCAATGGACGGACTGTGTACGTCGTCGAGAAGCGGTATGTATAATAGCATAAACATGTTACATACACATAACACACATTACATATATCTACCAACATATGTCAACACATGCTGCAGCGTAATGTATTATCTGTTTGTCAGACAAATGTGACTGTCATAAAATTATTCTGGCTTTATTTAATATATTTGCACACGTGTACAATTTTTCGGAAACTTTCACACCTCAAAATTACATGTGCTTAGAGTGCATGAGACTTGCATAGGATTTAAACTCTGGTGCCCCTGATGGTTTTGAACTAGAACTTCCAGGATTCCCTCGCCATGTATTGCATTGAAATCATCCTGGGACTTGTAGTTCAAATCATGTTGGGGGGCCGTGAGTTTGAGACCCCTGGCATGCTGTGCATGAGGCTTGCATAGGATTTTTTGTGCCGCCTGTGTGTTTCATCTTTAAAATACTGCAATGGGTGATGTGGATTTTCTAGTTTACAAGGAAAGCATGCTTTACAGTCTGCCTAATGTATTGTCTAGGTGTAAAGATTCTCACCTCTAAATGACATGTGCTCGCAGCAGGGCTCTCAAACGGCGTAAACAACAGGTGTTAATTAGTGTTTGGAAATAACATCTGCTTCTAATTAGTCTTGTCTCATGAATTTGATACATTGCCTGCAAACTGGTTGTGGCTCCTGCACATGTATGAACACTGTGCTTCTGAATTCTAAGAAATGTTCATTTCTACTACATTTCCTCTGATATGCTGTTTAACCCCTTAAGGACCAGGGCTCTGTAAAGCCAATCATTAATGATGTAGATGTTACGTCATTTGTCATCAAGGGCTTAATAAAATCTTTATCACACTCCTCAGATTTAAAGTAATATTCCAGTATTTGTATGTCATGTACCTCTCCCGAAGGGCCTATGTGAGCATACAATTATTATTGTGTTAGATCCATAGTTTTGGTGCAAGTGTGGTGGAAGGGCTTGCTGCTTCTGCATTAGTAACACAACACAACGTGAAAATGTCTATCATAAAGCGTACAAGCTGAGTCCCTAGAGTCTCTGACTATCCATTGTCATATATACCTTGCTTTATACATATAATACATTCCCTCATCTAACAGGATAGTAGCCAGTCCCTGTGCATTTTAACCCCTTAAGGGTGGCTAGGCGTCTTGTGTGGGTCTTTGATGGCGATAATTCTATACATCCTAGAAATCCGCCACTTCATGGGCAGGTTATGGGGACCAGCTAGGCACGATATTTGAAAGAATTTTTCGGGGTTTTTTTAAACCCTTAACTCTAAAAATCGAACTTTCGAGTCCCATTGACTTGCATTGAGTTCGGTTCGTGTTCGAACTCGAACGCGAACTTTTGAAATTGTTCAAGTTCGAATGCGAACCGAACACGAGGGTGTTCGGCTCATCCCTACTTAATAAGCATTAGATAAGCCTGATTACAAATGCCTATACCTGGGTGTTGGTATATAATGTACATATAGCACTAAATTACTAAACTATCTCAAAATACACACAATGTTACTTGGTAACTTTATATGAAAAGCTTAGATGTTTACTGTTCTACATTTTCTACTTTTCTATGTGAATTCTACAATGATTGTGAAGAAAACTCAATTTTAGAGAAATGTATTCATTAGTTTAATATAAATCAAATCAGGAGGTAAGTCAGTTATTTACCATTTGACCTGCAAACATGACAACCACAAACGGATCCACTAGGTCCTTGCTGTCTCCAATAAAAGCTTTGGTGACGTTGGCCATAATACTTGAGTTCATTTTCGGGAGTCCTTCTGCCCTGTAGATCCGAACATAAAATCTGGCCCATGGTCTTTCGGATGGAAAACCTTTCGGTATCAGCAAATTCCTGCAGTGAGGCAGCATAAATTAGAGTAATTATTATTTTGCACAGAGAAAACCCAAACTATCTATCTACCTCTATCTATATCTATTTATCCATATCTATCAATCTATCCCTACCTATCCATAGCTATCACAATTCATATCTATATCCATCTAACCATATCTATCAAGCTATCAACTATCTATCTCCATCTATCCATATCTATCAATGGATCTATCTCCATCTATCTATCCATATCTATCAATGGATCTATCTCCATCTATCTATCCATATCTATCAATGGATCTATCTCCATCGATCTATCCATATCTATCAATGGATCTAGCTCCATCGATCTATCCATATCTATCAATGGATCTATATCCATCGATCTATCCATATCTATCAATGGATCTATCTCCATCTATCTATCCATGTCTATCAATGGATCTATCTCCATCCATCTATCCATGTCTATCAATGGATCTATCTCCATCGATCTATCCATATCTATCAATGGATCTATCTCCATCTATCAATCTATCCCATATCCTCTTCACACAGGGAAACACACAGACCAGGATCCATTCACACACTCATCAGTCCTATCCGTAGCTATCTCAATTCATATCTATCTATCTCCATCTATCTTCCATATGAATCTATCCATCCATCAACATATCTCCATCTATCCATCTATTTCTAGCAATCTATCTATCCATATATCTATCCAATCTATCCATATATCTATTTATCTATCCATATATCTATCGATCTATCTCCATTTATCTATATCAATCCATCTATCTCAACTTATCCATATCTTCCCCTACCTATCCACGGCTCAATTCATATCTATCTATCTATCTATCCATCTAGCTATACAAATCTATCCATCTATATACCCATATCTATCTCACTTTGTATCTATATATATATATATACATGTGTATATATATATATATACATGTTTCCATTTCTATCTACTCATATCTATCTATATCCATCCATTTATCTATACATATGTTTCCATTTCTATCTATATTATTATTAATATTATTGTCGTCATTTATATAGCACCAACAGTTTCCGCAGCGTTTTACAATAACCAAAGGGAACGAAATACATATAAACGGACATAAGATGGAAACAAGAGGTGTAGAGGGCCCTGCTCATAGAGTCTCTAGATTGTAAGCTCCTATCTCTCTTTGTATCTCTATCTATATAAATCTATACAAATGTTTCAATATCTATCTCTATCTAAACAGATCTATCGCTATTCAGATCTAGATAACCATATGAATGTATGTAACCAACACTATCCATATCGATCTTTCTAGCTCTGTAATGTTTTGTTTTTTTAATTGTATCACTATTTATACATGGCACAGGTTTTATATATACGGTCGTATATCTCTGTATTCTGTGTTTAAATCTCCCTCTAATGATCGGAGAGCATTTCATGACACTGCTTTACGTGTACGGTAAAATACACATTTTAGGAAAAGTAGAGAATTATGGTTTTCAAGATGTTTAAAAATATTTTAATTAAAAGGAAATGTGTTTCACGACACTGGGCTCGGTGCTCTTTCAAAGAGAAATTCCCCTCTTGGGGATACTATAGAGAATCTCATGATATTCCGTTGAGGGAATTTCACCGTTACATTCAATTAAGTCACTTTGTCCACAATTGTTTTACTTCAGGTATCCCTACCATCACACCGTTTGAAAGCCTGGCGATGAGGAGCTTGAGTACGGCTGGGGCGATCTCTCTACTTTACGCACTGCTCCTTTCCCCATCACTTGATAGACCATGCTCATATCAACAGCTGTGGGAGAGGGATGTTGGTCGCCCTATTCCTCGGGAGGAGTGGGAAGCGTTGATGGAGTCCTCTGTGGGGATAACCACCTGTACCTTGGTGAAAGAGAACTGCTACAAACTTCTTTCCAGATGGTACCTGGACCCTGCTAGACTACAAAGAATCTACCCGGGTTTGTCTGGCCTCTGTAATAGAGGTTGTGGCCATCGCGGGAACGTTTTACCATATGTGGTGGGAATGTGGGCATATTACTGTTTTGTGGTCCTATCGGCCTACAGATACTCCCTGAGCTTTACTCAATAGCCCGTCCCATCGCTACGGGCTGTCTCGTCACTCCCTTAAATTGGTCCATCGAGTTTGCACGAGCTCACGCATCTGCATAGCGCGTTCGTGGAAAGTGACCCTTCCCTCTGTAGCGGAGGTGGTGTTGAAAGTGTGGTATGTCTATAAGATGGAACGCTTGACAGCGCAACTACACGATACCGTTCCGCAGTGTACTAAGATATGGGAACCGTGGCTTGCGACACAACCGGTTCCATGATTTATGCATTATTTATTTGACCAGGAGACCTTGATTCCCCCCCCCCTGTTTTCTTTTTGTACTTCTGCAATTGATACATATTTCTTTTCAAGGCACTGTTTTGCTTCGTGGTTAGAATGCTGATTTAGCATTTTTGTCTATTGATATTTTGTATTACTTCCCGAAGTACTGGCTTGTTTTCTGTGCTTCACTTGGTGCCTTGTAGCGGTTCCTTGTATTATTTATAAAATCAATAAAAATGTGTTATTAAAAAAAGGAAATGTGTTTAATAAAAGGTATATACTGTATATATATATCATGGAGGATAATTCCAAAGATAATGAAGCAGTCAGGCCGAGGCTCACATAGAGCGGCAAAATATCAAATGTTATAACCCCGTTGAGCCAGAGGTCATCCTGTTGATCAGTTCAAGCGAATGAAAAAGAAGTTTGGAAAGAAGAAATACAGTAAATTTATCTATATGGATACTTTGTAAAAGTATTGTCATCGTATACTTAGACATGGTCGAGGCAAAGTTTACTTTTCGATTTGTTCCTCTGCGTCACTGATTTTCTGGGTGGATTGCACGCTGTCGCCTTTTCCAGCAACACTAATATCACATTTTAGGTATCCTTTCACACCGGTCCTGATGTCGGCTGGGTCTGTGAGCACTGCCCATTTGTCGCAGAACTGATGACCTGCAAAGCATATGTGAGCATCTTATATGGTTGGTCAGCATTCAGAAGCAGCCAAGGGGTTAAACAGATAAAGGAGCTAAAACAAAAGTGTAAAAAAAAGCCTAACAACATCAGACATACAATTAAAAATGGTGGTTTAAATATACACATCTCACATTACAAAATGAAAAATAAAATGTGCTAAACGCCTTTATTCATGGACCCAGGGCCGGATTAACCTAGGGGCAGATGGAGCAGCAGCTCCAGGCCCATGCCTCAGAATAGGCCCAGAGAAAGGACAACTATGTCTGCATTTGGACCCATGTATCTCCAACTCCATAGCAGCTACAGGGTAAATGGGGAAAAAAAGAATTACACTCTTTAAATGATTGAAATCTGAATGGAAAATTACTCACACAGTATCTGCCTGGTTAGATATACCCGTATCTGCTCTATTAAATAACCAAAAATATGTTTTCATTTCACAAAATTCCAAAAAAAGCCACCAAAATATTCAGCTCCAGGCCCCTAGAGATCTTAATCCGGGCCTGCATGGACCCCAAATTAAATAGGGCTTTCATATTCTTTGTTAATTTTAAAAATGAATGGATATATCGTAGTAAAATAAATAGACATTCCTGAGTTTATTCAAGCCAAAACATTATGATAATAGACAGGCCTGGACGGACTGGCCATCGGACGTACCGGGTGTTTGCCTGGTGGGCCAACAGAATGCACAGCTGGGTGGGGGCTGCTTCTTGTAGCTTCTTTACAGTAAACAGAAGTGAGATCTTGCTGGGGATTTTGTTCCTCCCCAGTGGGCAGATTACCACGCATTAAAGATATGCAGATCTTGCATTAAAAAATATGCATACTGGGGTTTACTTGCAAATTTAAAGTAGCACTGACCCTTTTCTTAAATATTTACAGCTTCCAAGAGCTGCAAATGCAAAATCCCTCAACACCCCAAGGAATTAAATAGTTAAATGTAAAACTCGCATCCAATCCCACGGTGAGGAGGAGGACTCAATCCATCACCTCCTTAATCGTAAGGACAGGGAGAAGAAATAGTTCTTCGGTGGTCTTCTGCCGTAAAGCACTTTCCCACAAGATTTCATGCATCGCTGTCAGATTTATGTTTTAAAAGTCAAAAGGTAGAAAGTGAGATGGTATGGGGCAAATACTGAATTTATGACTTTTTAGTGAAGTCTGAAAGATTGATCACGATAGAGTGGTTGAGTAGAAATGTTTGGTTTTGGGGGCTACACGATGGCTGTAAACTGCTCTCATGCTATAAAGCCCTCTACAGGTTGGACACCCCTTTTCTGGATTCTAAATCTAAACTCCAGGAGACTCCAAAAGCCAGAGTTTTCTAAGCCATAAAGATTTTAGTAATTTCGGGCCATGGGCGCTCTGTATGGTAACTGCTGTTTGGAAACTCGGCTCCCAATCGCTGCAGCAGACCGTGGCACGTGGTGGGAGCCTCTGGGCAGTCCCAACATGTGACACGATGCTCGGAGTCACGTTGGTTTCGGCAGCGAGTCCACAAAGTGAGGCTTCACAGAGTTCCCAGCATGTGTACACGTTAGGAGCTGTAGCAGGAAGGTGATCACGGCTCTCCCGTTGCCATCTAACTCCTCCTAAATCACCGGATTCTCCCAGATTCCGAAATAAGGGTCCGGAACAATCCAGATAAGGGCTGCTCAACCTGTGTATGTGTGAGCTGCCAGAGTGTGTTTGTGTTATGTTTTGTAAGTGACGTGTGTGTGTGTGTGTGTGTGACCAGTTTGTGCAAGTGTGTGTGTGTATGTGTGAGTATGTGTGAGAGACCAGTGTGTGTGTGTGTATGTGTGAGCGACCAGTGTGTGTGTGTGTGCGGAAACTGTTGGCGCTATATAAATGATGACAATAATATGACAATGTGTTCTTGTGTGACAAGTGTATGTGTGTGTGTGACCAGTTTGTGCATGTGTGAGTCACAAGTGTATGTGTGAGTGACCAGTGTGTGTGTATGTGTGAGTGACCAGTGTGTGTGTGTGTGTGTGTGTGTGTGTATGTGTGAGTGACCAGTGTGTGTGTGTGTTTGTATGTGTGAGTGACCAGTGTGTGTGTTTGTATGTGTGAGTGACCAGTGTGTGTGTGTATGTGTGAGTGACCATTGTGTGTGTGAGTGACCAGTGTGTGTGTATGTGTGAGTGACCATTGTGTGTGTGTGTGTGTGTGTGTGTGTATTTGTGAGCGACCGGTGTGTGTGTGTGTGCGGAAACTGTTGCCGCTATATAAATGATGCCAATAATAATAATAATAATGTGTGAGTGGTCAGAGTGTATTTGTGTTATGTTTTGTCAGTGACGTGTGTATGTGTTCTTGTGTGACCAGTGTATGTGTGTGACCAGTTTGTGCATGTGTGAGTCTCCAGTGTGTGTGTTTGTGTGGTGTATGTGTGAGTGACGTGTGTGTGTGTGTGTATGTGTGAGTGATCAGTGTGTGTGTGTGTGTATGTGTGAGTGACCAGTGTGTGTGTATGTGTGAGTGACCAGTGTGTGTGTGTGTGTGTGAGCGGCCACAGTGTGTTTGTGTTATGTATTTGCAGTGACGTATGTGTGTGTGTGTGTTCGTGTGTGACCAGTGTATGTGTGTGTGAGTGACCAGTTTGTGTATGTGTGAGTGACCAGTGTGTGTGTGTGTAAGTGTGTGTGTGTATGTGTGAGTGACCAGTGTGTGTGAGTGACCAGTGTGTGTGTGTGTATGTGTGAGTGACCAGTGTGTGTGTGTGTGAGCGGCCACAGTGTGTTTGTGTTATGTATTTGCAGTGACGTATGTGTGTGTGTGTGTTCATGTGTGACCAGTGTATGTGTGTGTGAGTGACCAGTTTGTGCATGTGTGAGTGACCAGTGTGTGTGTGTGTGTGTGTGTGTATGCGTGAGTGACGTGTGTGTGTGTGTGTGTGTGTGTGTGTGGCCACAGTGTGTATGTGTTATGTATTTGCAGTGACGTATGTGTGTGTGTTCGTGTGTGACCAGTGTATGTGTGTGTGTGAGTGACCAGTTTGTGCATGTGTGAGTGACCAGTGTGTGTGTGTGTGTGTGTGTGAGTGACCAGTGTGTGTGTGTGTGTGTGTGTATGTATGTATGTATGTGTAAGGCAGTGTTAATTTTGACAGCAAATTTTGATTTAGTATTAGTCTTACATGTCTATTCAGAGAAAGGTGAAACTCAGGAGAATGACTGGAGAAGTGAAAATTCTAGGTCAAAATAGTCAATCCAGAAAAATTCTCCCATTTATCTCACTTTTCAAATCGGCTATTTGGTCTAGATTGTTCATCCTCCTGCAAATTCTCAAGGTTTTCACCTCTCTCTGAATAACTCTGTCAGTCACATTTTAGTCATCTGAATTATTTAAATTTTAGTCAAAAACATTTTATAATATTTAGTCGACTAAAACTAGACTAAAATTTTTAGTCTAAGAAATTAACGCTGGTGTGAGGGGCTAGTGTGTGTATGTGTGAGTTGACTATGTGTGTGTATGTGTGAGTTGACTGTGTGTGTGTGTGTGTGTATGTGTGAGTTGACTGTGTGGTGTGTGTGTGTGTGTATGTGTGAGTTGACTGTGTGTGTGTGGTGTGTGTATGTGTGAGTTGACTGTGTGTGTGTGTATGTGTGAGTTGACTATGTGTGTGTATGTGTGAGTTGACTGTGTGTGTGTGTGTTATGTGTGAGTTGACTATGTGTGTGTATGTGTGAGTTGACTATGTGTGTGTATGTGTGAGTTGACTGTGTGTGTGTGTATGTGGGAGTTGACTGTGTGTGTGTGTATGTGGGAGTTGACTATGTGTGTGTGTATGTGTGAGTTGACTGTGTGTGTGTGTGTGTATGTGTGAGTTGACAGTGGTGTGTGTGAGTTGGCAGTGTGTGTGTATGTGTGAGTTGACAGTGTGTGTGTGAGTTGGCAGTGTGTGTGTATGTGTAA